>MDKI01167557.1:0-56151 GCA_005239505.1 Nicotiana paniculata | reverse complement strand
AAAAGCTTTCCGGTTTCATGCCCGGACTGCGCACGAAATCGAAGTATTTAATTTTAGTCTTTTCAATGGCTTTTAAGCATGGAACGGAGTCTAATTTTATAAAATGACCCCTTGGGTCATCACACTTTCATATCAATTGTTGCTTTTACACTCATCGTGCACGAAGGAACATTCCGTGCTGATTGATTATATTTATGCACGAAGGAACATTTTGTGCCAATTGATTATACTTATGCACGAAGGAACATTCTGTGCCGATTGATTATATTTATGCACGAAGGAACATTCTGTGCCGATTGATTATATTTATGCACGAAGGAACATTCTGTGCCGATTGATTATATTTATGCACGAAGGAACATTCTTTGCCGATTGATTATATTTATGCACGAGGGAACATTCTGTGCCGATTGATTATTATTTATGCACGAGGGGACATTCCGTGCCGATTGATTATTATTTATGCGCGAGGGGACATTCCGTGCCGATTGATTATTGTTGATGCACGAGGGGACATTCTGTGCCGAGTCATTATTGTTTATGTGCGAGGGGACATTCTGTGCTGTGTGATTTGAGGCTATACACGAGGGGTCATGCCGTGTTTTTCTCCTGTCTATTTTACTTGCTCGGGTTGATATTTCCTGTTTTGATTCGACATTTCCGTTAGTACTTGATTCTACTGTTTTAGTAATTGTTGCCCCTCTTATCCCAGCATGTTCTTTCCCGTAATGTATCCTTGTTTATTTTTTGCTATACTATTGAACTGCACAGGTACTATTTGTCGTCGTGTCCTAGCCTCGTCACTATTTCGCCAAGGTTAGGCTCGGCACTTACTCAGTACATGGGGTCGGTTGTACTGATACTACACCTGCACTTCTTTATGTTGTGCAGATTACGCAGTCGGACCCAGTGGACATCGCTAGTGGGAGTATCCTTCAGTCCATTCCAGACGACACCGAGGTAGTTCCGCATGGCGTGGATCTCGGCGTCCCTGTCTATCTTTCATTCTATCTTTTATGTGTTTTCCAGACAGATACATCATTTTATTTTCAAACTGTTATTTTTAGTCAAATCTTAGACTAGTTCGTGAGGTTGTGACTCCACTTCTGGGTTGTACTTAAAGGGATTTTTGAGTTATTAGTTATTGTTATTTAGACTTATGTTAATGCTTCCGCACTTTATCTCTATTATCTAGTCAGTGTTTGTTATTTTCACTTGTTAATAAATCAATTCAGTTAACACGTTAGCTTGCCTAGCGGGTGCAACGTTAAGCGTCATTACGGTCTGAAGGTGGGATTTCGGGGCGTGACACTCTTATACCATAATGGATCGTGAAATCATTTCATCTAAATAATTATGTTTCTAGAGAGTATTTACTTAAATTATATCTTCAGCCGTTGTGACATTTGCACTTTCGCGTATATATTAAACCATATGTTAGAGAACCATGAAGCGTTCGAAATCGAGTATCTTAAGATTACACGCATGAAGTAATTAGATAGTATATATCTCTAGCACTATTCTGAACGTATCCATTTTGGAGTTCCCGTGTTGATTTAGCATCGAATATGGAACATAACAAATAGGAAGGAAAATGGTTGGGTGGAAGGACAGAAAATAAAAATACAGAGACTGAAATGACTCAAGCAAGGAGGAAAAAGTTTTTCTATCGAAGGATACTTTAATATAATGACTCGAGAAGAAGAATTCATTTGGCAGATTACAATTTTCAACCGACTTTTATGTGCAGCAGAAATGGGTGAAAAACATTTAAGGCTCATTGAGGTCGTTATCCACCACTGCCAAACACATTGTCTTGACGAATAAATTGTTAGGAAAAGATTATAACATGTGAAGCCTAATTTTCTGTTTTGTCCAAGTGTGCAGACAGGATCTGATCTGGTGAATTCCACCCTTAGACAAAGCAAAGAGATTTTGTTCCTCTAGCTTATTTAGTAAAAGCAGTTTTGCTTAATTCATCCTTAATAGGAAGAAAGAAAGTTTCAGAAGCAAATAAAGACTATAAAGCTCTCGTTTCTTTTTAATTTGTCGCAACCTAGCTATTGTGTGTAGTTGGAATATCACTGACTTTAATTTGTGTAATTTAGTACTCTTATTACCTGCTTGGAAATAAACTTGAACTGAACACAAACGGTTTGTCTACACAGTTTTGGAATGTTGTTTAAACAAATTTCATTTTCCCCTCGGGCAGTGGCGTAGCCACATACAATGAATGATGGTTAACTAAATATCTTTTATCAAAAAATTATGCTGCGTATATAAAAGCTTATACAATATATATATAAATCAAAAATTACTTTTTAATTTATACATATATATTAAGCACCCTCGGTAAAATTCTTGGTTTCGCACTTCCATAAAAATACATCACTGTTACTCGCCAAATGGAAATCTTAGTAATAATTTGCTCAAATTTTTCCAAAAATGCGAAACGACAAATCCTTTTAAAGCCAATCTAATTTGATACGTGATTGGAAGTTGTGCTATCAATTCATGGCATTGATCATTATTATATAGAAAAATTTACCATGGAAAGACCCAAATGGACATGAATGGATGAACAGTAAAAACACGGTAATTGGAGATAAACGGGACGGTCTAGAAAAGATTAATTTTAGCTTAACGAAATAAATTAACTAAAAAATTGGTATGATATAAACTTACAAAAATAACTGAGAAACCAAACCTATGCTACACACTTAGAAAAAAGGATTTATTGGGTCGCTGTATAAATATGCCTATTAGGGTTAGGGTTTGCCAAAGAACAAAAGATAAAGTAGCTATTTAATCTTAATTTCCTTAATCTCCACCACCCATATGCCATTTACTTTCTCGTTGTTCGGCTGAGAACTCTCTACACTGAAGAAGAGAGATGAAAAAAGTTTTGAGGAAATCATCAAATGACTCCTCAAACAACTCTACAAATTCTTCAACCTTTACCGTGAGGACAGTGAGATATGTAGAGTGTCAGAAGAATCACGCCGCCAGCGTCGGCGGATACGTCGTTGACGGTTGCCGGGAGTTCATGCCAGGAGAAACTTCCGGCGCCGCCCTAACTTGTGCAGCCTGTGGCTGTCATCGCAACTTTCATAGAAAGGAAGTGGAAACTGAAGTTGCTTCTGATTGTACTTCTGATTCTTCCATTACTACATGAAGTAAGTTTTAGTGCTACTATATATAAATTGGGGGTCTGTATTTGAGTATGTGTTTGTACATGTTTAATTTTCTGTGTGTTAAAGAGTGAAGGTTATTAAGAAACTATGGGAAAGTCCCCAATTCCTTCTCTTTTAATTTGTATTTGGTTTTATTTATATGTGTATGAAGGTGTGAGATCGTTTGTAATGAGTTAACCCTTTATATAATAAATCATATATTAGGGGAGATAAGATGTGTTTCTGTTTTGATTAGACATGATGGTGTGTTTATCAAGTTCTCTGCATGATATTATATGCTGTATTATTAACTTTTAATTTTTTTTCTCAAATCTTTTACCTAAATTTACTAGCTGTTTGCGCCATACAAAAGTTATTTTAAACTCGTAATTAAGAGTCAGTTAAAAAAGCTATGTTGCTTGAAGGACCTCATATTGGTCAAGATAAGGTTAGGCCGGTAGAAGAGTGGGGACGAAAGGCCGATGTAAAAAAGCTTTGTTACGTTACAAATAAATGATCTAAACTGAAGTTAGTGAAAAATTAAGTGGCTTTCTTTTATTTGTTAAGTGAACCTTACATATGTTGTATAGTTAATTTTAGGTGATGACAAAATTTCGTTTCCTAGCTTCATCATAAACAGCTAGCATTTAATTTAATAGATGTCAAGGGTTTTGGCAGTAAATATGTTATATGTAGACGTTACTTTTGTTGAATTATTCAGAGAACACACTATTCGTTTAATTACCTAATTATATTATGTCTCAACAATCATAATTAATTATTATGTCACATTGAGTTACTTTTCGTTAATCTATATAACAAATTTGGTAGATGAAGTACACTATATGGATATTCTAAACATGGAGTGTAAGTAGTGTCAAATTTGGCCTTAGTCTCTACATATATTTGGTTTTTTCTCTTGGATATCTATCCTCAATGCAGTAAAGCCATTCCTCTCGGTAGAAATTTGTTCAAGGTATAGTTCACTAATCTTTTGTTATCCCTTTGAACATTATAAAGACATTGTTATAATTAACCCCTAGTGATTCTTCTATAAAAGTTCTTTCAATTAGAAAACAGAAGGAAGGTGGCTGGCTGTTAAAGCCGTAAAGATCAGGGAGGTGGAGGCATGCATTTAAGTGGCAAATAAAAAAGAATGAGGAGATTTCCAAAAAAAATCATCAAATATATGGCATGTGGCTGGTAAGCACAAATGTCTGAATCTCTCAGTTGGAGTTAGGTATTATGGGAAGGGAACAAAGCTTTAGGTAAGTGTTAATTTGCAATCAGGTAAGTGTCAAATCTATGAATTCATTGAAGCCTCACAGCCACTTGTTTTTGGAGTTCCACCACTTCCTTTTTGTACCCGATTGAAAACATGGCTTCCAACTTTCAAACCATTATTATGGGATTCTGTTTAACACATATGTAACAGTTATCTGCTTATAAATTACAGAAAAAGAGTGCCCTTTGTCTACTTTTACATGATCCTTACTCCTTACCCTACTCTAACGTCTATATTGAAAAAATAATAATTTACCTTAGGTCTAATCCAACTCGACAACTAGCTCAGGAAGTGAGAATTGCCCAGAAACCAAAAAACATATGGAGTGTGAACAATGTAAGATGAGGCCCAACATCGGGTAAGCAATAAATTGGGATGAGTTTGACTCTGATATCATGGGGGGAAAAAATGGACCTTAAGCTCAAATCAATCCTAAAAAGTAGTTCAAGATATGAGGATTAACATGAGCGAAAAATATATATCCCACCAATGTGGGCATTGGTTTTCTTGCTATATGCTCAGTTAAACTCTTCATGTTAACCTATGGTGAGTTGAATTATTTGATGACATTCTTGATCATTCTATGCTTTCCTAATCGTTGCGATTTGACGACTAAAATGTAAATTCTAATCCATGTTAGTCGAGAAATCTCAATGAATGAAATTCTACAACTATGATAAGCATGCAACATGTACTAATTTCAAATCTACTTAATCATGATATAGTTTCAATATGTTTGTTGTTTACCAAATATATATGTGTGTGAAAAACCAGTCAAATACTAGGGAAGTCCTCCAGATGAATCAATCTCTCATGCACCTGGGCAACTTAAGAATGTCAACTATATGTGGACGATCAGATAATTGCTAGTCGATTTAAGATAGACGAAATTATCCACTCAGATCTAATATAATTTCCAACATAATTAGGAAGACCGGGAGCAGTTTTCTGTCAACGTATAAAAAAAAGTAAAAGGAATTAAGCAAAAAAATGCTGTAGTGTCGTCATATTCTCCACTTTCTAGTGAATCCATCTAAAATTCAAAATTGCTGCTATTATCTCGATATATCCCTATATTTGGAGGTTTTATTCACCTTATAAATTCAATTACTCAATCAAATTTTGACCGGAAAAAAAATTAAAAGAAAAAAAGGAAAATTTCCTTCTGCCATCGACTCTTTAAATGGGTGCAAGGACCCATCATAAACAAGAAATAATTAGTGGGCCAAACGCCTTACAATTCTACTAAGCGAATTGGGCTAAAGAAGCATTCAAACGTATTATTTTAGGCCCGGCTCAAAAAATTAACCCAAATAGCCGCTCACCTAATTTTTTAAACTATAAATAGTCGACAGATGTATAATGTATATACAATTTATGTATAATATATGCATAACTATAAATAATTTATGTATATCAATTAAAAAAAATAAATATTAAATCTGACTGACTATTTGTGTAACAATCCTTTTCTTACCGAACGGCCTAACTTAGAGCCCAGAGGATGAAGGTTCTCTTACATCGTACTCTCGATTAAACTCCAGCAATTTAAAGATATCACGATCTTCTGAGGAAACAGTTCAGATTAAATATCTAAACATAGTCCTATTTTTGGTGTCAAATCAGTATATCCATTTTCCTTAATACTCACTGTTTCCCAAAAACAAACATCCCTTTTCTTTTTCTTTTTCCTAAATTATTTTTCTTTCTTTTAACTTTTTTGCAATTATCTTTTGAATTTTTCTTTATCTATTTAGAATTATTTTTTTAAGCTGACTTTACATCGACGGAAAAAAGGTATCTTTCTAAGAGCTCGTTTGGACATAAAATCTTTTTTCCTTTTTTTCAAAAAATTTTATTTTATTGCGAAATCAGCGTTTGTTCATAAAACTTTTAATTTTCACTTGAAGATTCATTTTGAAAATTTCCGAAAATTTGAAAAACTTCAAAAAGTAATTTTTCAAAATTTTCACTCAAAAGTTCAAAAACAACCCAAACTGAATTTTATGTCCAAATATGACTCTAAATTTCAAATATCATTTTCACTTGAAAAATTTCTTCGCCATTTTTTGGAATTTTACAATTCTTATGTCCAAACGCCTACTTAGATTGCATCAATTTTATATTGCTAAAAGCGATTTGGCAGCTAGAAAAACGATTTTAAATGATAATCTTTACTTTATCAATCATTCCTGAGTGGAACTCACTCATTATCATTTTCAGGAAACGAAATATATAATGCAGGTGCGAAGCCACAAATTATTTACAAGCTTTTTCTTTGAATCTACGTACATATGTAACTAAAACGAGCTATGAGTTCAAGATAAATTCACGATCCATAAACCTATGAAATATTATAATAATAGTGAAATAACTAATAAGCATTGCAGACAGCAGAAACCATGTGTTTGAGGCTGACAGACTGAAAATGTTAATGAATAAATTGCATATTACAAAGCTTTAGTAATTATAAACCTTTGGGTTATCTAAGGGGTATGCTGTGGTCCTCACAAAGTGATGGGCCTTCTTTTTTTCAATATTGTTACGTCTTTCCTCTTTCATTTTAGATTTTACCCATAAAAGGCATTGAAGAAACAGCCAGATCTGCAATTTTGTTGTGCTTGAAACCAAGCAAATCCACATTCAAGACCTAACCCTAATCATGACGTCTCTCTTTCCTACTCCTCTTTTTTATTTTTCTCACAAGAAATTTTGCTCTTTCGACCCTTGAATTATGATATACGATTAAACATATTTTACCTCTAATTAATTAAAATATCCAATTTTGATCCTCATACTTACTTGTGAATCTTTACAACAAATTATTAATTCTTAAATCATTTAATTATCTATTTTGTATTATCATATATTTGAGGGTAATGTAGTTCTAAACTAAATATACTTGTTTAAATAATAAAAGAATTTGTCAATAAGTGAGGGATCAAAAGAGCAGCTATTCCGTTCTCATAAATACTCATATTTTTATAACCAAACCTGCTTTATTGTCTTTCTTCCGTTTTCTATCACTTCCGAAAACATTCAAAATAAATAGCTATTTAACTTCCTTACATTTTTTAAGACTTGTTAAGTTTTCCCCTCCCTCGTCACACATTTTGATGTCTTTATGAAGGAATTCTGCTGTATTTACTTTCTCAGGATTGGTCTTTCCGTAACAAAAAAATAAAAGAAAAAACTATGTAAAAACATTTTTTTGTTGTTGTTCCTAGCAATTATTAATAGAATTCATCTTTGTAAGTAGAAGTTGAAACAAATGAATGAAGATGGAGAGGACAAATGAATAGAAAAGTCATGTTCATCACGTGATTGTGCTTCCTTATTAAATAAAGTCTGAAGAAGTTTTTTTGCACAAGGACCGAAAAGATTTCTATAAATGGTGGTTGATGACATATCATTTCCTTTTTTTGAGAAACAAATACTATTCCTCACACGTCTTTTCTCTACTGTATCACAAATTTATATTCAAACACAATCACTTTTTCAGCTTTTACTTATTACATCTCCTTTATTAATAATATAGTAATACGTAAGTCCAATTATTTAAATCTAATACTGTTTTGTTACTATCGCTGTATTCCAATTTATATGATACTCTAACATCTCAAGTCTTTAACATGATTCAAGTTTTATACAACTTTTAAGAATTCAACAACCTTAAATTTTTCAATTGAAATTAATATCTTTAATTCAAAATTAAACATCTTCACTAAAATGGGATCGAGAAACAACTTAGGCCCACAAGATTAACGCGACTTAGGCCCATAAGATTAAGGATGAGAAATCATTTATATTTTGTATATTGATAGGGCTCAAATACAGAAGACAGATACTCAAAAACGACAGGGTACGAAGACAGAAGAGGTAGATGTAGAGAGAGAAAGAAAGAAAATACAAATTTTTTGAGAATGAAGAAGATAAACACTATCTATATACGAAGTTAGGAACGGCTTGAACATTCAAAGTAGTTAACAATCCTAACTCTAACGGGCTTTAACTCATACTAAAAAGAGTTTCCCTTGGCCTATACACAGGAAAGGTGAAAGCGAGTCAGGCAACTATCTAGAACATAATTACCTAATAGTCCCATTCATTCATGTTGTCATTTGTATAAGTGATATAAATGGCGAAACTAGAGTGTGAGTTATGGATTCAAATCAAATTTTGTATTTATTTTAAAAAATATATGTAAAATTTTATTTTAGAATCGTATAACTTAAAAAGACAAAAATATGATAACTCCACCTCTAGTGATAATCACAGATTAAAAAAAATGAGTCCAGAGTTTAGCTTAAAAATTGCAACGGCCAAGTCTTTTCAAGGCAACCTTTAGTTCGGAAGTGGAAAATGAATTTGCATCAACATTTTACAAAATGAGATCACATGACCAACAAGCGATAGTTGAAAAGGGAAGGAGATGTAGCATTGCCGCCCGTCTTCCGTTTTTAGTTACACGAACGTCTCTTTCTTTGCAATTCTAACACATGGGGCCTTTTCCTCATTTCACTTGTACAATTGTTGGTCTATATTTGTTGGACCAAGTGGGATTTCACATCCAACCCCTCCTATTTTGTTTGTTACGAATCTCAAACAATTTAAGCTAACTTCAAACGCATTAAGATGCAACCTCCAATTAATTCAACAACCACAAATACAGTAGAACGTACGAGATTTCTCTAGACTTAATTAGCAATTTTAAGATCAAGACGTGTGAATATAAAAATTCTTAATAAAAAATGCTTTTCTTAAACACATTCAAATTAATCGGAGGAATTATTATAATTCTGAATGATTAAGCAAAAAATATCTAGGAATTCAACCATTATAGGTTCAAATCCAAACATCATTTTTTAATCCGTACGCTTTATATAGTGTGCAACACATTCGTTACCTCTCTAATAACACTTTGGTCTGTGAAGCTTAGCAAGTTTCTCTTTCTCTCTCTTTCTAAAATTCTATTGGTCATGATTTCCTCATTTCTAAAAGTGAAATCTTAGTGGCTTCAGAATTTGGGTAGAAATTAAGTTATATACGCCATGTTTTCATAAATGTTTTTGCAGATCTTCCCATGTATTTGCGATAACCAACTTGAAAAAGATTTTCAATCTTTTCTTTCACAAATAAAAAGATTTTTTTCATCTATGGTTTTGTCTTTTAATTATTTGTGGGTTGGGGGAGGGTTACGTTGGAATCATATGCTCGTAAATATTATGGAACTTTTGGAACGTTATCTACCACCACTGAATTAATATACACTTAATCTTGTCTGACCTCAAAATTTGTTGGACCACATTGAAAATGTAAGAAAGTGCAGTGCCCTTTATGCCCATAATATTAAAGGATGTGGTCCTCTATTTACCCTCGCAATGAAGATTAGCCCTTTCTTGTGTTTCTCTTTCTTTCTTTCTTTCTTCAGTGGTCTTTAATTTCCTTGTTTGGAATAAGTTACCAACTTTCAGAAGTTCACAGATCTGCTGTGTTTTTAAAATTTAGGCTGTTCTCATAGGATTTCAACTGGGACAAACTGAGTTTCTAGTCGAATTGCTTCTGAAAACACATTATGAGAGAAGAGTGTTGGACGGGTGGTTGTGTATAAAATCGTTTGAAAAGAGTTGAGAAAAAAAAATAAGTACTAGCTGTTATGACCTTAGGTAAATTAACTTAAAAATTACTCTAGTCGTCCGTATAATTTTCAACTGTCTACCATTTTTAGATTCTTTAGAAAAGAGCTCTTTACGAGTGCTTTTCCTGCCGCTTTTTCTTTTTACAGATATATATATATATATATATATATTATTTACCCTAAAATTTCGATAACAATTAAACTTATATTATGATTTTAAGGATATTCTGATTTCACTCAACACGAATTGATAAATATGAAGGTAAATCACATAAATGAATTATAAATAAATCAAATCAGAGTTCAAATGAAACTCCAGCCCTTGAGTCGAGATACTCTCGAACTGAGAAGTGCCAAAACAGTAGAAAATGGAACAAACGGATGAAAAATAATGTAAGTGAGAAAGAAAGAGTTGTATCGCTTTAATCTCTCTGAATGATGATGCCTACAAACGATTAGAAACCCTCTTTATATTACAGAGGAATTCTACTTAGTATAACTCTAATTACAGGAGGAAATCACATAATTAGCTAATTAACTTCTTCTGATTTGATCTGTTTCGAGATTTTCGCCATGATCTTCGACCAGTCACGGATATCTCGCTCTTTCGTCATTAATCCATCTTCAATATTACTCGGTGTCTGTCTCTCTTGACTTCGATTGCTACCAACCTCGATCTCAAAAAAACCTTCGATCTCGAACTCGATGCCTCAGCTTCGTGATTTAGCCGAAGCCGACCTTCAATACAACATTCCAGTCTCAATCTAATAGTAAAATCGGGTGGCCCCGATTTCAACCGTATACAGATAGTCCCCTCGTTTTTTGGAATATAATGACAAGAAACGAATTGAACCTTTGAATATAATCACTGACTTCGTAAGTTGCAGGACAGTCCCTGAGCTGATTTCGTCGTCTTCGACCGATGACCCCAAATTTGCAAGGGCATCAGCCTCACTATTTTGTTCTCGAGGTACATGTTGTAAGGTCCATCTTTTAAACCGATGTAATGTTACTTGCAATTTATCCAAGTACCTCTGCATTCGATCCTCTCGAACCTCGAAGGTTCTGTTGACTTGGTTTACCACCAACAGGGAGTCACATTTGGCCTTGATGACCTCTGCTCCCAAGCTTTTAGACAGTTCGAGACCAGCAATCATGGCCTCATACTCGGCCTCATTGTTAGTCAACTTAAAAGTTTTGATAGATTGCCTGATTGTATTGCCTGTGAGTGGCTTCAAAATGATGCCCGACCCGGACCGCCTCATATTCAAAGCACCGTCTGTGAAATTGGTCCACACCCCCGATGATGTATACGATTTTAACAAAAGTTCCTTTTCGACCTCGGGTACGAGGGTTGGCGTGAAGTCGGCCACAAAGTATGCTAAGATTTGAGACTTGATGGTCGTTCGGAGTTGATACTCAATATTATACCCACTGAGTTCGACGACCCATTTGGCCAATCGGCCCGATTGTTCGGGCTTATGCAAAACATTACGAAGAGGATAACTGGTCACCACACATATTGGGTGACACTGATACTATGGTTCTACTTTCCTAGAGGCGCTTATTAAAGCAAGCACCAATTTTTCTAAGTGCAGGCACCGGGTCTTGGCCTCGCTTAAAGTTCGACTAACATAATAAATGGGAAATTGCATACCTTGCTCTTCTCGAACTAGGATACCACTTACCGCGACTTCCGAGACTTCTAAGTATAAGTAGAATTGTTCGTCTGCTTTCGGAGTATAAAGCAATGGTGGACTCGAGAGATATCGCTTCAATTCTTCCAACGCCTGTTGGCATTGCAAAATTGTTCTTCTTATTTAGCAGCAAGAAGAACCTGTGGCATCGATCTGAAGACCTCGAAATAAACCAGTCTAAGGCGGCTATTCGTCCTGTCAATCATTGTACGGCCTTAACGTTGTCCACGACTGTGATGTCTTAGATTGCCTTGATTTTATCCAGGTTGATTTCGATTCCATGATTCGGCACCATAAAGCCGAGGAACTTGCCCGAACCGACCCCGAAAATACATTTCTTGGGGTTGAGCTTCATGTTGTATTTTCTCAATATGTTGAAGGTTTCCTGCAAATGAATTAAATAGTCCTCTGCAAGAATGAACTTAACTAGCATATAGTCAATATATACCTCAATTGATTTACCTATTTGTTCTTCGAACATTTTGTTCACTAGGCGTTGGTAAGTAGCACCAGCATTTTCTAAACCAAAAGATATTACGTTATAACAATATGTGCCATATTTAGCGATGAATGAAGTCTTTCTTGATCCTCTGGGTTTATTTGATTTGATTGTACCCAGAGTAGGCGTCGAGAAAACTAAGGATCTCGTAGTTGACCGTGGCATCGATCTTGCGATCGATATTCGACAGAGGAAAAGGGTTTTTGGGACATGCTTTGTTAAGTCTTTAAATCTATACACATCCTAAGTTTGTTTCCTTTTTTAGGGACTACAACTACGTTTGCTAACTATTCGGGATATTTTACTTCCCGAATGGATCCTATTTTGAGAAGTTTGGTTACCTCGTCCTTGATGAATGCATGTTTTACCTCGAATTGGAGCCTTCTCTTTTGTTTTACCGGTCTGAACTTCGGGGCCAGACTCAATAGATATGTTGTTATCTCCGGTGGAATCCGTGTCATATCTAAGTGGGACCAAGAAAAATAATCCATATTATCAATAAGAAATTTAATGATTTTTTTTCTAAGTTCGGGGGTTAACCCCGTACCCAGGTATACCTTTCGCTCGGGCAGGTGCTCGACCAATATAACCTGTTCTATCTCTTCGACTGTTTATTTGGTAGCGTCGGAATCTTCGAGAATAATGAAGGATCGAGAGATCCAGTAATGATCACCATCTTCTTTCATTCCCTGATTTTTTGACCGAATCGAGGCTGGCGGTTGTGGTTACTATTTGACCTCCTGTTTCTCCTTGACCTCTGATCCCTTAGTTGACGAAAGCGTCGATATCGATATCGCTTAACCTGAATTGTATTCATAAGGATAGAAATTACTAGAGCATCATTGGTGCTTTCAGGCACATAATCTCTGGTCCATTTTTTCCTTGTAATGGATACTTTGGTGCGTTTGAACACAGCCCCTTGTGGAATATCGACCCCGCCGACGATCATACGGATCACATGTTGTGGATCCTCTTGTTCGTTTTTCTTGTTGGCGTCCCTTTCACTGAAATGGTTTTTGGCTCGATCACTTAAGAGCTATCGAAGGTGGCCCTCGTTGAACAGACGGGCTACCTACTCCCTCAGTTGTCTGCAGTCCCGTGCCATGATACTTGCACATTAGATTGGGGTTTCTCTGGGAAGGATCAGTTTGTATAGGTCTTGGCCATCTTATATCTTTATTTCTCCCAACTGCCGACACAATGCCTAATGCGTCGATATTGAAGTTGTACTCCGATAATCGTGGTGCCTCTGTTGGATCGACATGCTTATCGAAACCACGTTTGCTCATGAGTCCCCTAGAACTCCGTCCTCGATCGCCCCTCCGATCATTTCGGATGGAATTGCGTCCGGGGCCGCCGTTTCTGCGATCTGCGTTGTATGGCTGATATCGGTCGCAGTTCGACCGAGGTTTCCTATTGATAACCCTCTGGTTTCTGACTACGGGCCTGTTTGGATATACGGAACCGGAAAGGGTTCCCAATTGGTCATCCTCGACTATGATCTTCGACTGGTATGGATTATGTACATCGGGCCAGGTTACCGCTGGATATTCAATTAAATTCTGCTTCAGTTGACGTGATGATATCGAACTCCGTTTGTTCAACCCCTAAGTAAAGGCTTGAACAACACAATCGTCTGTGATCGATGGTAATTCCATGCGCTCCATTTGGAACCGAGATACGAACTCTCTCAGCATTTCGTTATCCTTTTGCTTTACTTTAAAAGGGTATAATTTCCTCGTCACAACCTTTATTGCCCCGGCATGTGTCTTATGAAAGAATCTGCAAGCATGGCGAATGAGCCGATGGAATTTGGCAGTAGATTGTGGTACCAGATCATTGTTCCCTTCGATAGAGTTTATGCAAAATTCTTCAGTAGAATTGATTCGATCTCATCATCTTCCAAATCATTTCCTTTGATGGCGCATGTATAGGAGGTGACATACTCATTGGGATCGGTGGTCCCATTGTACTTAGGATTTTCCGGCATATAGAATTTCTTCAGAATAGGTTTCGGAGCCACACTTGGGGGGGGAACCGCTTCTACAAAAACTTCTTTGAGTCCATTCTTTTTAAAATCGGTGGTGCCCCCGGTATTTGGTCAACCCGGGAGTTGTACGTTTCTACTTTCTTATCATTTGCCTCAATTTTATTTTCTTCTGATTCAATTCGTTTGGTGAGCTCCTCGAGCGTTTTCATAACGGCAGGGTCAGTCCCCGATTCATTGGCATTTGACCTTTCAAGCACTGGTTCGGGTCGGGTAATTGTGCAATAGCGGCTTGTTGAACCTGTAACATCTCGAATATTTCTTGGAGGCTGACTCCTCCATCTCCACAGTCCTGCATACCTCGACCACCAGATCGGCCTTCTGCATACGCTCCCTTCGGGATCTGCACCCAAATTTGCATTTAAGGCAATATGCGAACTGACGTCGACTGGGTTGTCAATTGGTGCTCCCTCGATATTGGCCTGAGGCGCCTCGACCCTTGGAGCAGTTGCACTGTCATTTTCCCCGTGAAATCCGAGGCCATTGTCACCATATGTAGGTGATGTTTGTGAGTTTGACCATTTTTATACTGAAAACAAAAACACTTACAAGAACAAGTGTAAAATATTGTGTGTTATCGGAATAAGTATTGAACAATCACTATTATCCTTACCCCCGCGGTGGGCGCCAAACTGTTTACCCTAAAATTTTGTTAATAATAAAACTTATATTGTGGTTTTAAGAATATCTGATTTCACTCAACACGAATTGATAAATATGAAGGTAAATCACAGAACTGAATTATAAATAAATCAAACCAGAGTTCAAATGAAGCTCCAACCCTCGAGTCGAAATACTCTCGAACTGATAAGTGCAAGAACAATAGAAAATAGAACAAAATGATGAACAATAATGAAAGTGAGAAAGAAAGAGTTGTATTTCTTTAATATCTGTGAATGATGATGCCTACAAACGATTAGAACTCCTCTTTATATAACAGAGGAATTCTACTTATAGTATAACTCTAATTACATAAGGAAATCACATAATTAGTTAATTAACCACTTCTGATTTGATCCGTTCCGAGATTTATGCCATGATCTTCGACCAATCACGGATATCTCGCTCTTCCGTTATTAATCCATCTCTGATATTACTCGGTGCCTGTCTCTCTTGACTTCGATTGCTACCAACCTCGATCTCGAAAAAGATTTTGATCTCGAACTCGATGCCTCAGCTTCGTGATTTAGCCGAAGCCGACCTTCAATAAAACATTCCAGTCTCGATCTAATAGTAAAATTGAGTGACCCCGATTTCAACCGTATACATGTATATCATGGTATTTAAGAGTTGGAATTTTGTGAAAGAAAGACATGACATGAACAACAAAAATTTCATTTGTATGCCAAACTTTATGAAGCTTATTATTGTGAATGCCAAGTCTATAGAATCCCTAATAAATTTAAATGAATTGAATTGATTCGTAGATTATAAGGATTAATATCCAGTTGGGGGCTGAAAAGCCCCACCATGACCTACTCCCTATACTAAAAGAAATATAAGTCACCGTAAGAATCCAAACAAGCTATACCTTTGGACCCCGGGGCATATGATCTTTCTGTATATATGAAATATCTTTTTCCATTTCAATTTATTTGAAATTTTTCAGAATACTGAGGATCAAATTAATTAATTTTTTGCGTAAATATGGACATAAATTCTTTAAGTTCTTTGAAATAATATTTAAGAGTATATAAAAAATATTGTAAATCACAGTAATTAGTAATATAAAATATCTAAAAAAAAATATGATAAAAAATATCTTGTTAGACTTTGCAAATAGTAATAATGTCCTTCTTTTTGAAAGAGATGGAGTTTTAAGGCCCCTCATATATTAATTTTAATATCACCCTAGACAACTCAAAACTCTTTATTGTAAACCCCACTCGCACCCAAAGACAAAGCAGTGCTCATCAATAATAAAGAGTGCAGCAGGAAGGACAAGATTCAATAATCTTTAATTAGAAATTTTAAGTTGAGGAGAATGAAGAAACTTTTAATAAGGAGTGATTCTTCCTTTTGTACATGGATCAGAATGCAAATCCAAGATTATTTGCTCGAAAGTAAAAAGAAGATTTTTCTTAACAAACTTATTACGTGATGTTTAGGGAAAGAAAAGTACTGTTATTACAGCTTTTATGTATACAAGTAATCAATCATGATTTCCGCTTGAAAAAGTATAACAGACAATCATGTGTCTGAATAGTAAATGATACAATGCTTATGTAATCCAGAACAGACACCTATATAGCCAACCCTACACCTAAATTAATGAAAAGCCTGAACGACCCTTCAACCCATACTTTTAGGTTGTTGAATCTCAATCACCCTAATAATTTTATCGTTAGACTTTATCAAAGCCCAAAACAAAGAATTTTTCCCCTTTCAACAAAATAAACATTAATAAGATATCCAGAACGAAACCAAACCACCCACTTAGGGCCACAGGAGGGAGGTAATGACACGACACTAATCTTTCGTCACGTTTTAATAATTAATTAATTGTCATTCGACTGCTTCCCTTAAAAGGAAAGTCATACTTTTAGGCTTTAAGTCACACCTAAAGTTAGATTATGCCCTTAATAATCATTAGACTTTGTTAATTAATGGATAGTCTTATCTTTTAATTTTTCTAAAGAAAACCAACCAAACCACACTTTACACATAACCCCAAATTGCTTAGAAAGTTAACTTCGATATCATCATACATGGAGATTACTTTATGAAACCAGCAAATTAAATTCCAACCACAAAAGTAATCTGTACATTTAAGTCATCAAGTGGTTAAATGAGGAATTTTTCACCTTTCTCGATGACCCTAAATTTTTACTGCTTTTGAAAAAAGAAAACTAATCGAGATATCCTATCTTTGTCAGGATTAACATGTCGTGGTGACCTAACACAAATAAGACATCACACAATTCAATAGAAAAAAGAAAAGGTTTAAAAAATATCTAAACAAGAATGCTGCGGCGTTAGAAAGGATAAAAGAACATTAAAAAATGATCGAAACACTAATGACGTACTTATAAGAATTGTTACTTTAACAAAAAGAATAAATTAGAATATTATTGTAAAGCTAGCTACTGCAAGCGCATTAAAATAATATTCTTAACCGCCCCATTGCATGTACGCCACTTTGTGCTTCTTTATCTCAGACAAGAATCAAAATAAATACTCCCCCCTCCCCCCCCAACCTCGACCCTGTCACACCGCTCCAGCTTTCTTCTCTGATTAATTTTCCATGGCTATATGTGCAAAATACGTGCAAAAGTGTAAGAATTTGAAGCGGACTATTACACGAAGAAAAAAATGTAACTAGAAATTATGAACCCCAAATTAGTAAAGGTAAAACACTTACGTCAATCAACAGAGACATAATTAGTGTAGTTTACAGTGGCATGAAGGAAAAGGAAATAAACAAATTAAATTGCTAATTGGAACAATATCTCTCCATCGTTATCATCATCAAGTTCTTAACGCAAATTTTTACGAACAGATGAAAGAAAAAACTAATAGGAGTAAAATAAACTAACAGTAGAGCCTGAAATTTCCTTTTTTTCTCATTCTAGAACTAATACTTAAGATAAGGCTTATTTTATCCACCAATTAATTCGAAGATTAAGATGAAGAAGAAGACCCATTAGTGGCAACACCATGAGCACTAACACTATCGTTGTTATGAAGATGGTGGTTGTGGTCTTTGTCATTGTCATTGCTGCTTTCGCGATGAAGATGGAATTCAGAAGCAATAGTGTCAGTGTTATTTCTACTAATAAAACCAAAACCGTTAGCATTATTACCATTGAGGAGGTTGGTGGTAGCGACGGTGTTAACAGCAGCAGCGGCGGTGGCTTGATCTTTCTTGCACTTATTATTGTGCATCCATACCTTAAGAACCCCTTTTTCAACTCCGATTTTGCTGCAGAAATCGTTAATCAGCTCTTCATCTCGCTTCTGTATTTTCCACTCAACTTTCTCTGCGAATTCCAGCATTCTCTCCTTCTGATCTTGCGTGAATTTAGTCCTGAATCGCTTTCTTCCACTCCCATTAGGGTTTGATAAATGAGCAGATGACATCGGGTTTGAAGATGGGGAAATTAGCGGATTATTCTCAGCAGGTGGGCCAGACAAGCCAGCACTGAGAGCAAGGAGCATGTGGGGTGCAGAGGCGGGGTAATAAGCAGAGGAGATCGGAGGTGGAGATGGGGAATTCGGGCTGCTGTGGCCTCCACTTCCACCATGATGCGGCGGCGGTGGTGGAGGAGGGTGGTGGCGATGGTGAGGCTGGTACTCTAACGCCGGAATAGTGTTCTGATTCGGGAGTACTGGCTCTTCCGGCTCGCGGCGGTGAAAATTACGGTGACAGCCACAAGCAGCGCATTTTAGCGAAGTAGGGTCCACTGGATTAGCAGCTGGAGAAGGCATAAATTCTCCACAACCGTCAACGGCGTGACCACCTAAGCTGGCAGCATGATTTTTCATACATTCCTTGTAAGTAACAACCACCGCGTGGTGGTGGTGGTTGTTGTTAAAGCCATGGTGGTGGGGAAGATGAAGAGAATTGTGGCGTTTGAGGACACCGTTGCTAAAAGAGATGGGCTTAGCGGGTTGGATCCGAATAGGGGTTTCGGGCTCAGCTTCAGTTGTTTTGACAGTAGTGGCTATGGCCGTGGTTGTGTTGCTGCTTATGTCCATTTCTCAAACATCTAGTTATCTTTAGTGCTTTTGCATTTGTATTGAGATTTAAGAGTTGATTGTTGTTAGAGTTTGGTCTAACATTTCATGCAAAAAGGAAGAAGGATAGTAGTAGAGGTTTTTGTAGAGAAAATTAAGAGAAAGAGAGGAAAAAAGGAAGAAAAGGTTTGTGTTATGTATTTTTTGGGTTATGGATTGATGAAGATGATGATGACTGTAGATAATGTAAGAATCTATAGGTTTGTGGTCGTCCTTGTTAACCACTTGTGTATTTTTTGACCTTGGTTCTAATCTAATCTATGGTTAACCTGCAGCTGCTGCTATTGACCCCACCCCCACTTGCTGGTTAAGACGTTATGTCATGTGTGTAATAAATACCACTTCCCCCTTAATATACCTTTGTCGCCTTTAAATCTTGGAGACTACTTGACCAATCTTCTCTTTTAAGCTGAAATGATTGTTATTTTTCCTTTTTTTAACTCTTAAACAATATAATTTGTGACAAATACTTTTAAAGCAATTACTCGGTACTATAATATTTAAGTAGTTGCTTTTGTGTATTAGTTTTTATATACTCAGGTTTTATATTTGAAAAATGTGATCTAATAATTTATGTTTGGCTTGGTTCTGAAATATTAGTGTAATACACCTAATTAAGATAAATGAGAAGTTATAAACAATTTGTGACAGAGGAAATATACTGAATGCATTACCTCGCTGTTTAATCATACAAGCTGGACCTTCCATTGACTTTGATACAGAAAACCTACAACTAGCTATCAGTATTGTTTTGACTAAGCTCATACTAGTACTCATTTCCTCTGCTCTTTCTACTTTTTTCTGGGGAAAATTATGCTCACACATTAAATATTTATATTATATTTATTATTTGTAGTTATACTTTTATTAAATTTATCATTGCGTATGTATATCTTAGAGCGCCCACTTAGTGAGCGAAGGTCTTGAATTCGACTCTAAACAAGAATATTTTTTTCTCCTGTATTTATGGATTTCGTCTTAATTGTATTTGTTGCGCGAACAAATACATTCGATACATATTAGTATCCTATGTATGCACCCCTATATACCGTCAATAGTTGTATTCTTTGTATGAACCCTTGTATTCCGCATTAGTTACCGTTGATATATATTGTATTTATTATACGAATGAACATAATTGCACGAACGAATACAGTTGATACATGTTGTATTCGTTATACGAACGAATACAACTTACCGAAGATTGTATTCGTTGCGCGTTTAAATACAAGCCAATAACAACTAAACAGTAGCTACGAATGGTAATTAGACAAACTATAATTATTAGACTCTAAACAATGGTGGTTTTGGTATGCCGGATTTTCTCATTTTCCACTGTTTGGTTGCACAAAATACTTGAAAAATATTTTTTTAGATATCACATTTTCCTGAAATTGGAAAAAAATAATTTCCTTAGAAAAAGTTAGAAAAACATTGTCCAAAAGCTACGTCTAACTCCAACCCACTCCCCCTTTTCTCCCCTACCCCACCTCTCCCACTCCCTCTCTTCAATTTTTTTTTTCAGATTCCAGTTTTTTTCTTTTTCATCACCATCCACCTAGCTAAATCCCCTCTCCCCGCGCCAACAAAAAATATATTATTTTTTTTATGTTTTGTGTTTTTATTTTTTAATTTACATGTTCGAAATTTTACGTGTTACAAAGTTATGAATTCCGAGGTTTATGTGTATGGAAGTTTGCGGTTTGAGAAATTATAAAGTTTATGGGTTCGATCGTTTTGCGATTTGGAAGTTTATGAAATTTGTGGGTTACAAAGTTTACGACTTCATGTTTATTGTATCTAAGAATACACTTGAGAAATTATTTTCCTTAATTTGTGAATCAAATACCAAAAAATACGTAAGATTATTACTTATTTTTCAAAAAAATATTTTCCGTTACACCATACACACAGGAAAATTCCTCTTTTTCCCATCTTCTTGTGTGTAACTTCCATGGAGGAAAGGGAGTAGGCAGTAAACCAAATAATTTACCTTAAGATTGATGGTTAGAACAAAGTCTGAAATGTCAATAATTATCTGATAGCATTGGACCCCCGAAAGGTGTTACATTCCATCAATTAATCTTTTCAATAGGTGGCACTGTCCTTAAGAATTGACCAAATTAATGGCGCTACTTCCGTTTAGTTAACCAGCTTATTCCTTAATTGATTTATATCAACAGAGATTATGTGGACCATTTCCGAATTGGATAGCCAGCTAATAGGAGATTATGTTTGAAAAGATGGAAATATAGTCTTGCCACTTAAGCACGCAGGAGTTGCAGGTCTGATGCATTTACTGAACCCAACCCTTAATTAGTCAAAGTTGCCAGTTGGAGAAGCAGAGCATGACATGAAGATAGCGTCTTCCATCTCCAAACATCACCACCAAAGGACATAGCTAGCATTTCAACGTAGATTTGACTAAAATTATTAACAAGATTTCTTGAAGCAAGACGTTTATTAGCATCGTAAGTTTGCCATATTATCGCATTAAAATCATTCTTGTCATCTAGACAGGTTATATGGTGAAATGGTATAAAAAATTTTATCTCTTAGTTTGAATTCTTAAAATTAGATCTTCCTAAGTAAATAAAAAATGTTAGTGGGCCCTAAAACTTTAGAGTCTGGTTGGAAAGTCATCTTGTAATTGGATTTGGTGTAATTACTATGATAGTAATTGCACATTCTAATAATTACACATTTATGTAATTACGATGACATGTTTGTTTGTCATAGTGTAATTAAAATGTACTTACAAGTTTACTGTTTAGTTGTGCAAATATAATTGCACAATTAGATTAAATTTAAAATTAAGTAATTTATCAAAACTAAAAAGCTAATATAATAAATATATGCTATAATTTTTATTAAGTATAAATTATATTGTATTTGGTAATTAAGTTGTATATTTTTTACTATACATTAATTAGTAATTATATATTTATAACTAATATTTTAAAAATAATTTATATATACTTAAGTTAATAATATATTGTTTAGATACTTACAAACATTACAAACATATCTTTTGTAAGAACATCATGTAATTTATGTCTGACAAAATAAATTAATATTTATAAATATAATGTCATAACATTATTCAAATATTTGAGAAACTAATCTATCAATTCTAACTAAAAAATGAACAACACGTAATGTGAGACAATACTACTAAAATAAGTAAATTTCAACCATGAATATAATATATTTTAAAAACTCAAAAAAAAATAAAATCGTTTAACATATGTAAAATTCCAACATTATAATAGTAAGTTCCACTGCAACTTAAGATTAGGAAACAAGATAAGTTTATAACCACATTCAACAACGAAATTCCACCTCAATTGCGTCACTCATTATATGTCAAGTTTGTTCATGACTCGTTATTTTTAATATTGGGAGGTGTTGTTTATAAAAATAGATAATAAACTAAATAAAAAATAAAAAATAATCAATTACATGGAATACCAAGAAGTAAAGATAGAGAAATAAAAGATAAATAATGTACAAAAAAAATATTTTTAAAATTTTCAAAAGAAATTAAAAAGTATAAATTAAAAAGTAAAAAAAAAATTAAATATTAAAATAATAAAAATAAAAAATTATTAGAAAATAAAATAAAATAAAAACAGAAAGGAAAGACTAAGAAGCTACCTTACGATTATACAGTGTAATTACCACCAAATCTCATCTCCCTCTTGAGAATTGGAGAGTTTAATTACACTCCTCCAATTACACCCAATTTCACACTGACCAAGTAATTACTTGCCCAAACAAAAATGTCAAACTGTGTAATTACACCCAAATCCATTTTCAAAGTGGCTTCCCAAATAGGCTCTTACTATAGTGAAGTTTTAAGGTAAAAATAGGACGGGCTAGCCAGCTTTCGAACTGGTAATTGAAAAATAGTCAGTGTTTTGCAAAGTCATTGAAAAACAGTCACTATTTTGCTGCAACACGAAAAGTTACAGTATAATATACTGAAGATTGTGCACTCGTGTATGAACTTCGAGTATATTATCCTGGAACTCTAGTACACAGAAAGTTCCTGCATAATATACTGGAGATTGGAGCATCTGTGTATAAACGTTCAACATATTATGCTGGAACTCTAGTATATTATGATGGAAGTTCACATGTAAAAAATTCAAATTCCAGTATATTATGCTGAAATATTTTTTCAGATTATAATAATGTTTTCGTTTAAATTTATCTTTATATGAAAAGTGATTAAATTTTAATTAATTTTAAAACTATAACTATTTTTCAATTATCATTAGTAAATTAGACTATTTTTGAATTTCTCTCCGTTCTACCTGTGGACTCTAATTAATGGAGTCAATAGATTACACGTTTAAAGAAAAACTTTTTTGTCAGGGGTGTTGAATAGTGGAAGCAAGACGTTTGTCCGAGAAAGAAACAATATTTTAAATCATACGACATCGTTTGTTTGAAATGTAGGGAGGAACAGACAGAGAGTACATGCCAAGCTTACGTAACAGAAACGTACATGCCTCAACCTTAGCCTTTTTGCTTTTGGTGTTTAGTGCATGTAACACGAGTACTTACCTATTAAATTACAATTAATTCCTCTAAAGCATGCTCAAATCTTAGCCACGTGTACTTAACTTTGCTTTGCGGCGACACGTGGACGTACTTGTTTAACCTAAAAACCTGCCACGTACAACTTTACATCTTTCACTCAAAAGCACAAGTAGATTACGTAGAAGTTTTAAAATTAATTGTCAGCTTGTCATTTCTTTTAGGGCTTAACAACCAATTATAGGGAAGAGAATATTAAATCCAAATAGAGGTACGGTGGAGGTGGAGTAGCATACATTTTTCTGTACGTGATATATTTTTGTTATTTTAAATTTGCTCGGTATCTGATCCCAAATGTTGAAACAGTTGTTGTGCACTGAATACGGTGTTAAATTAAGTTTGTTTTAGAGCTTTTTCTGGTAAGATTGACATAAGCAATTTTTTTTGTTTCAATATTACTATATTGAATTATACACAACTGATTTGAAACTTTTTCTTTGAACGTGGAATATATTTGAAACTCTTCGTTCAATTTGATTTTAATTTTCTAAATTTGATTTTTGATATGGATTTTTGTTTAAACATTATAGATTTCATTTAATGGAATGAATCTTGTTAAGTTTGAGATCATTGATGATTGATGAGCAGCGAACTCTTAACTCTTACTGTGAAATTCATTAAAATTTTGAATATCATACACAATATTTTGACAATTATTGTGTACGGTAGAAATCGAAGACGTCTGAGCCTGAAGTTCGAGAAATATGTCTCAATTTTAAGCTAGGATCGAAGTAAGTTCGGGCTCAGCGAGTTGGAGGCTGAGATATCGAGGTCAGACTAGATTGACATTACAGTAACAGAATCACGAAATATCCGCGCTCAATTATCAATCCCGACGAGAATTTCGGAGCCAATAGAGCTATTGGGCGGTTAATAATGCCAATCATGTATCTTACTTCCACAATTATAATCATTCCTTATTTAGGATTCCTCTCCTATATAAAGAGGAACCCTATTCATTTGTACGGATCCATCATCTCAATTATCACAACGCTCTAGTTCTTACTCACACTGCTGAATACAAAGCTCTGTTATTTACTGTTAATTCTCCGCATTTGAGTTGTTCGCATTTTCGAGTCTAATCCAAATCGAAGTCGACGACTTGCAATTATACGGGTTTGATTCATATAAATCATTTAATTCATTTATTTGCTTGATTATTTACCAATTAGCATTGAATTAGATCGCATATCCTTATAACTACATTACAAATTTAATTATTACTCGTATTTCGAGGTAAACAGTTCGGCGTCCACCGTGGGGCTAAGGATAATAGTGATTTTCAGTGTTAATTATGGTATAACACACTATTTTACGCTTGCTTTTTGCCAAGAATTTTGTTTCAGGATAAATCATGTCAATCTCACAAAACACAGCCACACATGGTGACAACGACCTGGGACTCCACGGGGAGAACGAGAATGTTGTCGCTCCAGGAGTCGAGGTCCCACAAGCTGGTCTTGGAGGAGCGCCGCCCGCTAACCCGGTCGACGTCGGTTCACACATTGCTTTGAATGCAGATTTAGGCGGAGACCTCAATGGAAGCGTACACAGAGAAGGTCGAACCGACTGTCGAGGTACCCAGGGCAGAGGAGACGAAGATGTTAGTCTCCAAGTCATATTTGAAATGCTACAAGCCCAATAGAACGTTATTTCCCCATTGCAAAATCAGCACCAAACTCCGAATAGGGTTGAATAAGAAGCTACGCGTCGTACCGAGCCAGT
Source organism: Nicotiana paniculata (assembly GCA_005239505.1). NCBI lineage: Eukaryota > Viridiplantae > Streptophyta > Magnoliopsida > Solanales > Solanaceae > Nicotiana > Nicotiana paniculata. Next base: position 30,745 of record MDKI01167557.1, on the reverse strand, counting down.
GCCTGAAAGATTAGATGACAATACTTCGACGACCGACCCTGCTATAATGAGAATGCTCGAGGAGCTTACTAAGAGGATAGAGTCGGGGAAGAAGAAGATTGAAGCCAACGATAAGTAGGTAGAAACCTATAACTCTCGAGTTGATCAGATTCCGGGGGCACCACCGATCTTAAAGGGAATGGACTCCAAGAAATTTGTAAAAAAACCATTTCCTCCAAGTGCGGCTCCAAAGCCCATACCGAAGAAATTTAGGATGCCCGACATACCAAAATATAACGGGACCTCGGACCCCCAATGAGCACGTTACCTCTTATACGTGCGCTATTAAGGGAAATGATTTGGAAGATGATGAAATCTAGTCAGTCCTGCTGAAGAAATTCGGAGAGACCGTATCCAAAGGAGGCATGATTTGGTATCACAACTTGCCTCCGAACTCTATCAATTCGTTTGCCATGTTGGCAGACTCGTTTGTAAAGGCACACGCTGGAGCTATAAAGGTTGCTACAAGAAAATCAGACCTCTTTAAGGTAAAGCATAGGGAAAACGAGATGTTACGAGAATTTTTATCTCGATTCCAAACGGAACGTATGGAGTTGCCACCGGTTACCGACGACTGGGCTGTCCAAGCTTTCACACAGGGACTGAACGAGAGGAGCTCAATCTCATCACGCCAACCGAAACAAAATGTGATAGAATATTCGGTTGTGACTTGGGCGGATATTTACAACCAGTACCAGTCGAAGATTAGAGTTGAGGATGACCAACTCAGAGCCCCCTCGGGTTCAGTACACCCGAGCCGGTCGAAAGGTAAGAGCCAAAGAGATTTCGACAAAGAATCAAGGCCAATCAAAGATTGATATCAGTCGTACGCCGTAGATAGAAGAAACAATAATACGGGACGTCATTCCATATGTAATGATCGAAGGGGTGATCGAGGACATAATCCTCGGGGACTCATGAGTAAGACTGGATTCGATAAGTACGCAGATCCCACGGAAGCACCTCGATTATCAGCGTATAACTTCAGCGTCGATGCATCAGGTAACGTATCGGCCATTGGAATTATTAAAGACACTAGGTGTCCAAGGCTGATACAAACCGATCCTTTTCAGAAAAATCCTAACTTAATGTGCAAGTATTATGGCTTACACGGCCACAAGACCAAAGATTGCAGTCAATTGAGAAAAGAAGTGGCACGGTTATTCAACGAGGGTCATCTTTGAGAATTCCTCAGCGATAGAGCCAGAAATCACTTCAGAGAGAGAGAGACTTCAACAAAAAAAATGAGGAAGAAAAATCTCAGCATATGTTATCCACATGATCGTCGGTGGAGTCGATATCCCGTAGGGACCTGTTTCAAACACACCAAAGTGTCAATTACAAGGGAGAAACGGACCCGGGAATACATGCCCGAGGCACCCTTACATTCAACGACGAGGAGGTAGAAGGCCTTTCACAATCGCACAACGACGCCCTGTAATTTCCACATTATTTTAAATAAAGTTCAAGTTAAACGTGTTCTCTTGGATCCAGGTAGCTCGGCAAACATAATCAGGTCGAGGGTCGTAGAACAGCTCGGACTACTTGATCAAATTGTGCTCGCATATCGGGTCTTGAAAGGTTTCAACATGGCTAGCGAGACAACAAAGGGAGAAATAATTCTACCAGTAAACGGGGTCGGGACCATCCAGGACACGAAAATTCACGTCACCGAAGGCGACATGCGATATAACGCATTAATCGGGAGGCCGTGGATCCATAACATGAGGTTTGTGCCATCGACGCTTCACCGTATGATGAAGTTCCCAACAGAGGATAGGGTGAAAATAGTTTACGGAGAGCAACACGCTGCAAAGGAGATGTTTGCAATCGACGAGGTGACACCGATACCAGCATTAGTAGACTTCGTGACAGATTTTTCGCAAACCCTTGTACCTGAAGTAGAGAAGGAACTACTGCTGAAATCGGGAACCTCCTCGGGGGTATGGACCCTCATTATGGACGGAGCCTCCAACGTGAAAGAGTCTGGACTCGGTATTGTCTTAAAACCGCCTACGGGCAATATTATTAAGCAATCGATTAAAACGGTTAAGTTACTAACAACGAGGCCGAGTATGAGGCTATGATTGCAGGTCTTGAATTAGCAAAGAACTTGGGAGCGGAAGTCATTGAATCTAAATGTGACTCCCTACTGGTAGTTAACCAGGTAAACGACACTTTCGAGGTACGAGATGATAGGATGCAAAGATATTTAGACAAGTTACAGATCACTTTGCACCGCTTCAAAGAGTGGATTCTGCAGCATGTACCTCGGGAACAGAATACCGAGGCTAATTCACTCGCCAACTTGGGATCATCAGTCGACGAAGATGAAATTAACTCGGGGGCAGTCGTCCAGCTCTCGAGATCTGTAATCGAGGAAGGGCACGCTGAAATAAATTCCACAAGCTTAACCTGGGATTGGAGAAACAAGTATATCGAATACTTGAAAAACGTGAAGCTACCCTCGGACCCGAAGAAATAAAGGACCCTACGAACTAAAGCTGTTTGGTTCACATTGGACGAGGGCAGAACGTTATACATAAGGGCGTTCAATGGTCCGTTGGCCGTATTCTTGGGGCTGGGAGATACCAATTATGTGTTACAAGAAATCCATGAAGGCACTTGTGGAAACCATTCTGGCGCCGAATCACTAGTTCAAAAGGTCATCAGAGCAGGATACTACTGGGTAGCATGGAGAAGGACGCAAAGGAGTTCGTTCGAAAATGCGATAAATGTCAAAGGTTTGCACCGATGATTCATCACCCCGGTGAACAACTTCACTCGATCTTATCCCCGTGGCCATTCATTAAATGGGGGATGGACATCGTCAGACTTCTACCATCGGCCCCAGGTATTAGATTCATATCGTTTATGACTGACTATTTCTCTAAATGGGTTGAAGCGCTGGCCTTCGAAAAAGTTAGGGAAAAAGAAGTGGTAGACTTCATATGGGATCACATTGCATGTCAATTCGGGATACCTGCTCAAATAGTGTGTGATAATGGCAAACAGTTCATTGGAAGTAAGGTAACAAAATTCCTCGAAGACCACAAAATAAAGAAGATACTATCGATGCCATATCACCCTTGTGGAAATGAACAGGCCGAATCAACAAACAAAACTATCATCCAAAACTTGACGAAAAGTCTAAACAAAGCCAAAGGGAAGTGGAGAGAGAAGTTACGCGATGTTCTATAGGCATATAGAACGACATCGAAATCCAATACCGGGGCAATCCCGTTTTCTTTGGCCTACGGCTCCGAAGCCTTAATACCCGTCGAAGTCGGAGAGCCCAACGCCAGATTTAAACTTGTAATGAAAGAATCAAACCGCGAATCAATGAATACTAGCCTCGAATTATTAGATGAAAGACGAGAAGCGACGCTCATTTGAATGGCCGCCCAATAATAACGAATCGAGAGATACTACAACAGAAGAACCAATCTTCGACACTTCAGAGTCGGGGACATGGTCTTAAGGAAAATCACAATCAATTCTCGAGACCCTAATGAAGGAAAACTCGGTCCTAACTGGGGAGGATACTATCAGATTCTCGACATAGTCGGTAAAGGGTCATACAAGCTTGGAACAATGGGCGGTGAGCCATTGTCAAACAATTGGAACATATCACTTCTCAAGTGCTATTATTGCTAAGGTGTGGATCTTCCCCTTTTCGTTTGCTTAAATATGAGAAACTAACTTATTGCAGGTACCCAACCCAAGAAATCGAGACCTCGGGTTTTAAAGTACGCGTTGCACTCTTTTTCTCTTAGACTGGTTTTTATTCCAAACGGGTTTTTCCGGCGAGGTTTTTAACGAGGCAACAACTATGTGCTACCAGGGGATAATTCAACAGTATCCAAGGCTTCTTTGCAATCAACCTCGAATACTAGAGGGCATCACCCTCGAATATTATGTAAATAGGTCTCGATAGAAAAAAATTTGTAATGAGCCAAACGATCGAATGAACCGTGTCCATGTAGAATAGCCGAGCCCAGATAGCAAAACATGTACGCATGTATGAATAATACAAAGAAGTTCTCTCTTTTTCCCAATTATCTCGTGTTTGAAGTAGGGTTTCTATTATACAAGTCGTGTACTTATGATCTACTACGCAAAACTAACACTCATGAAGAACGGCCCAAGGGCCGAACACAAACGTACCTCGAACACTCGAGGACGGCTTACTCGAGTTATTTAAAGTTCGAAGTTATAAGACCTCAAAAAGGCACCCCTCGATATACAGGTCAAGGCCTTCACACTCGGGGACTAATATTTCGAATATCGGGAAACAAGTCCAAGAGACATACCCGAAGGCTACGGCCATATTAAAGACTACGGTCATATGAAAAGGCTACGACCGAAATTACGCGGCTCGGAGACATCCGTCTTCTGCCATAAATTAAAGGACTTCAAATACTTTGAAAAACTTGTTAAATAAGGCTTTACTCGGCAAAGCAAATAAGGGTTTCGATAAAATCAGCCCCCAAATAATTCAAAGGCTTCCATAACATCAGCCTTCGAGATGTTAAATCATCTACGCACAAAAAGGTTATGAAAACATGGGTTCTGATCACCGAACCCTCGAAAAACCCAACGGGTGTAAAAATATACGCTAAGGCATAAGAAATTTTCACTAAGTCTTATAGCCGCTTTTAGAGGCCAAACTGGCTCAACTTTAAGAGCCCAATGGCCAACCTAAAAGAGCCTAAGGGACGATATTAAAGTGCCTAAGGGCCGATCTAATGAGCCGAAAGGCCAATAAAATTAAAGAATCGAGACCATACTCTCATTCGATTCAAACTTAAGGGTTTGGTTATTGCGAGCTTAAACAAACAATTCAAGTTCGAGAACTTAATAATCGTTGATACAACCTAACGGCCTGCCCTATCCTATAAAATTATTCGAGCTTGGCCAATGGGGATGATCATATATCAGTTCGAAACATGCCGTCCTCGAGACGAACTCCCAAATGAGCTTCAGAGTCGGGGACTTGCCTTCGTAACTCGGGGACTTGCCCCGTAAAAATAAAAAGCCTAAGGGTTTATTTCGATCGCAAACTAAGCTAAAGAGAATTTTTCAGTGGAGACAATTAAGCACACAAGGACAAAGAGACATCAAGGAACATTATTCCATTATATGCAAAAATACATGTACAAAAAGGGCCAACCACGGCCTTACAAAAAAAAAGAGAAAGAAGGAAGAAAAGAGCTAACACCTAGCTATTATCGAGGCCAGCCCCCTCAATATAAGCTTCTCCCCGAACAGTTTGGTCGGGGGTATCTTCTCGGCAACCTCGCCACCATTTTCTCCACTACCAGACCCGTCGTCGTCATCATAATCTGAAGAGACAAGCTTCCAAGCCTCGTCCTCGAGCTCTTTGGCCCGAGCAATCTCTTCGGAAAGGTCAACACCCCGAGATTGAACTTCCTCGAGGGTTTCCCTCAGGGATCGGCACTTAGCCAATTCACTATGTCGTTTCTCCCGATCAGAGGCCTCCCTCAACTGGGGTTGAACTGCTACGACATCAACTCGGTACTGCGCTATGTATTTGTCTGCCCTAGTTTTGGTCATTTCAATTTTAGCCTTGGCCTTGAAAAGTCCGGCTTCGAGCTCTTCGACCCTTTTCGCCTCAGCAGATATCCTTTCTTTGAGGTCTAGGAGCTGGGCCTCCGCCGAAGATAACTTGGGCAAAGCTGCTTTCCTTTTCTTATCTTTTCCTGGCCCGGGAGCCGGGGATTCAGCTTCGCCACCTTTGCTCGAGTGCTTTATGATGGCGTCTTTGGTCAAACCTACATAAAACAAAGATTAACAATGGAAAAATAGGGGATAGTAACTTCGGAATACACGAGAAGGGACCTTACCGTGGTTTTTGGCTTCCCACTTGCCTTTACACAAATCCCTCTACACTCGTTCAGCTCGGGTCGAGGTGGAGGCTAGCCTATGTATCCAATCTTCAAAGTCAGGCACCACCTCGGGCATCCAAGTTTCGGCTTCATAGTCAAAGAAAAATGTCATGCAAAATCTACTAGGACACCGAACCAAAAGAACAAAGGATACTCACGTTTGGCTTTCCACTCCTCGGGGAACGACATCTTGTCTTGAGGTATTATGTCACAGGTCCTCACCCGTATAAATCGGCTCATCCAACCTCGATCTTTGTCTTCGTCGATGTTCTAAAATAAATCTTTGTTCGCTCGACAGTTAAGTCTGATCAACCCTCGATAGAGTCGGGGTCTGTACAACCGCATGAGATGGTGCAATGTGAACTCCAATCCCCGCCCTTGTTGGAGTAGTAGTGCAGCATTATCACTACGCGCCATAACGAGGGGTGAAATTTACCAAGCGTAACCTCGTACCTTTTACAGAAGCCAAAGATCACCGGGTCGACGAGACCCAGTGTGAAGGGGTAAGTGTACGCACTCAAGAACCCCTTCACATGAGTGGTGATGCTCTCTTCAGACGAAGGAATTTGCACCACCACCTCTGGGTCCCACTTGCAATCTGCTTTCAGGCATCAAGGTGACCCTTGGTAATTGAACACATGTACAGAGACATGTGCTCGCATCGGCTCGGCACCAATGAGGGATTATCGAACTTAAAATCGGTCCTGAGAATACAGGAATCGGGTACGTATTCGTGAACAGCCGGTTCTACCGGTGTTTTATCACGGCCGGTTAAGACGAAAAATATGGAGCTTTCTCCTTTTTTGGTACTGTTCTGGAGGTCTTTTGCCATTAGTATACGAGTTGAGAGCAAAAGAGAGGATATAGGACCGACGGTTCCGGTAGGAGCAACTGTGGTTTGATTAACGGCGGTGAGAAGGAAATGAAAGGGTTTGTGTGCTCAAAAGTTTGTGATTAAAGTAAAGTAAAATTTTGAATCTATTATAGAGTAGGTATTTATAAGTTCAAAACGGCGGTTCAGTGCGGCTAGTGGTCGACCAGTGGCTGACATGCACTTATGGTTCTTGGGGACCGAACCGAACCGACGGGACATTTCGGTCAAATTTTCCGCTTACGTCATAAGAATGACGTCATGGACGAGGTATGAAGAAAATTGAGGCTCAAATCTTTTCTTATCTTTTCATTCTAAGAAACGCGGGGGAGTATCTGTGTACGGTAGAAATCGAAGATGTCCGAGCCTGAGGGTTCGAGAAATATGTCTCGATTTTAAGCTGGGATCGAAGTAAGTTCGGGCTCAGCATGTATGGAGGCTGAGATATCGAGGTCAGACTAGATCGACATCACAATAACAGAATCGCAAAATATCCGCGCTCAATCATCAATCCGGGCGAGAATCTCGGAGCCGATAGAGCTATTGGCGGTTAATAATGTCAATCTGTTATCTTACTTTCGCAATTAGAATCATTCATTATTTAGGATTCCTCTACTATATAAAGAGGAACCTTATTCAATTTGTAGATCCATCATAACAATTATCACAACGCTCTAGTTCTTACTACACTGCTGAATACAAAGCTCTGTTATTTACTGTTAATTCTCCGCATTTGAGTTGTTCGCATTATTATAGCTATTCTTACTGTTCTTGGCAAACCATTTTCGAGTCTAATCTAGATCGATGTCGACGGCTTGCAATTATACAAGTTTGATTCATATAAACCATTTAATTCATTTATTTGCTTGATTATTGACCAATTAACATTGAATTGGATCACATATCTTTATAACCACATTACTAATTTCATTATTACTCGTATTTCGAGGTAAATAATTATACACATAATAAAATTATTAATACACTATTTCTGCAATACTATTGTATACGTTTAAAATCGGGCCCCACCAGATTTTATTATTTGACCGAGACCAGGAAGCTGCATCGAAGGTCGGTCATATAGTGAATCAGACCGGAGCACGAAGACAAGGTACCGGGTTCGGAATCGAGGTACCTGCCGAGATCGAGGCTAGTAGCAATCGAGACCGAATGAGACAGACATCGAGCAAGATCGAAGATAGCACAATAACAAAAATGCGAGATATCCGTGACTGGTCGAAGATCACGATGTAAATCTCGGAACAGATCAAATCAGGAATGGTTAATTAGATAATCATGAGATTTCCTTATGTAATTAGAGTTATACCATAAGTAGAATTAATGTACTATATAAAGGGGAGTTCTAATCATTTGTAAGACACATTGTTGATAAATATAAAAGCATTATAATTCTCCCTTTCATTTATGCTCTTGTTAATCAGCTTGTTATATTTTTAACTATTTTTCCACCAATCAGTTCGAGGGTATTCTAACTCGAGGGCTGGGTTCCAGTCAAACACTGGTTTGCTTTACTTTATTGTTAATTTCAATTATTAATCTTCACTTTTATCAATTGGTGTTAAGTAAAATTACGTGTCCTTAACATTACATTATAAATTTAATTATTATCCAATTTTAAGGGTAAACAATTATTATTCGACAAATGAAATTCAATAGTACCTCCTTCGAGTATTTACCCAAAATAATTCAAAAGAGGCTCCATATCCTGGTGAGAAGAAAAATTGGCGATCGGTGTTGCCTCACTCCTCGCATGTAAAAGTAATCGATTTACGCACTGATTTGGTCCTGTAAAATGATTGAATTTTACCTTTTTTCTTGATTATTTGATTGTGCGCGTCGTTTGTAATATTACTTCAAATATTGTATTATTTAATAGTGCTAGAAAATATTAAACTAAATGTTAAAATTTAGTTTCATGAAAGATATCACAGTAAAACTTAAACTTGATTGTTACGATTTTAACTTCATGAAATTGATATTGCAATAGAAAGGTTTATTCATAAAATGAAGTTAAACAGAAAAGAAAAAAAAGTAAATATTTATATTAAGATAGAGGGAGAACCTTTTTTTTTTCTTCTCGAAATGAATTAAGCTGATTCTGGATATATCAACATCATTAAGGACAAACAATACCACAGGTCCTCAAACTATTCAAAAGTCTTAACTAAGGCTTGCATGTTACTCTCTCCCTTCACTTTTATTTGTCTAATATACTAAAAATAGATTTTTATTTTTACTTATCACTTTTTGCATATTAAGTGAAGATAATTTTTTTTCCTGTTATATCATAATATTAATTACTCATTTCAAATTATTTTTTCAACTCCAATAAAAATATACATCAATTAATATGTGTATCATGATAAATTATGCACTTCATTTGTTATTTCTTATGGAATGTTAAAAGTCCGTAATGAACAAATAAAAATGAACGGAAGGAGTAATAACCAAAGAGGAACATATAAAGTCCTTATAAATTTAAAATTGCATTTTTACATTTAGTTTTCTAGCCTTATCTTAATCCTAGTAACAATACCAAAAATTTATGAGGTCTGGACATAGTGATAACACATTATGGAAAGTGTTGCAACTTTCTTATACTAACTGGTTTTCGTCCCAAACATTAATATGCTTACAACTCTATCAATTAGAAGGGAGTAGCCTTTGACTTTAGTAATTATTAATGGTGTATGAACATATATTCTCCTAGAGAATGAAATATCGTAAAGCCGTATTTCTTTTTTACGGACCGGAATTAAAACTTAAGTCATTTTTATGTTGATGGGGTCTCACGTAGTCTCGATTAGAAACCATATTCTTGAGAAGCCCACTACTGACCCATAACTCCATAACATGGATTAACTCAGGGTCAGGGGTGTACCTTATTTCTCAATTATATTTCAATTTGCTATATAAAGGTCATAAATTAGTTTTGAAATTTCCAATATTTTATTTAATGACAATTTCAATTACTTTTGATAAGCCATTTTTTAATCCATTTTTTTAGAATGCAAGGTCTGCAATCGGTGCAGCAATGTTGAAAGCTCATCTGCTTAACATCATTACAACCAAAAGAAAGATAGTTGTGGCACATCTACGAAGTCAATCGTTACCGTCCAATAAGTATTTACTAGGAATGGTTTCTCACCTTTTTATTATTTTACTCATTAGGTTTAACAAAATTATCACCAATCAAATGCTACTCTTCCACTTCTTGGCGATTACACTTTAGTATCAATAATTCCTTTGCAGATTTTCTTTTTCCAGTAATATATATATATATTACCAAATTAAAATAATAAAGTTAGGAAAAGAGTCACTCGACGTGTTTATATATATGTCGGTATCGAGTTTATAAACTAACATGGCCTATTGTCCCCAAGTGAGATCAAGAGACTATAATTGGAATGCAATATCATGAGTTCGATCTCACCGACCTTTTGGTCGCTGCTTCTTAGTTCTCTATTAACTTGGTGGAAAAAAATTAACGCTGGGTTAATGGGGTTTATCCTAAGTTGAACTCAGAAATGGTCCAATATAATTTCTTTAAAGACGTGTATCTATGATCTGAGGGGATTTGTATTTATACTCGCTTTTTGGGCACGCTTTAATTTATATCCGCTTTGTAAAAAAAGTTACAAGCGTACTCACTTTTTGTGTAAACTTCATGTATACGGGGATGAAATAGCAAATGCAATCACGCAAACTTCAGCATTCTAGTAGACGGGCATGAAGTTGTTTGTAATTGTTGAACTTAAGCATTATACTAGCTGAAGTTTTGTTCTCTATTTGTTGTGCTTCAGTATGTTTTAGCTGAAGTTTTGTCCTAGATTCAATAGTTTCGTCGTAAGGCTTTTTCAAAAATTTCAGCAGAAGATGCTGAAGTTATTTAGTTAATTTGTAAAAATTTCAGCACTAAATAAGCTGAATTTTTGTCCTGGATTCATTAGTTTTGTCATAAAGCTTTTTCAAAAACTTCAGCAGAAAATGCTGAAGTTATTTAGTTAATTTGTAAAAACTTCAGCACTAAATAAGCTGAAGTTTTTGTCCTACAGTGGTACTAGCTGAAGTTTTGTTCTCTATTTGTTGAACTTCAGCATGTTTTAGCTGAAGTTTTTCGCCTAAACTTAGTGTTGACTGAAGTTTTTATTTTTAATTGCTGAACTTAATCATTCTACTAACTGAAGTTTTGTTCTCTATTTGCTGAACTTCAGCAAATTTTAGTTGAAGTTTTGTTTTCTATTGCTGACTAACTAATTAAACACCTCATTAACAAAAATCACAAGAGAAACAGGATATCCTAATCGGCATCAGAAGAAACACAAGATAGACCATCTTTATAAAAAAAAATTAAAATCAAGAGTGCCATAATAGTTCAACTTTCAAAGCTTAGTGTAAGAATTGCATCAATAAAGTCGCAATCAGCTTGTTGTTTGATATTCGATTCGTGGATCAATCTGAATTCATTGCAAATATAATAAATACCGACAATGAATTATAAATAGATGAAAAAAAATTTTAAAAAACTGTTTCAAAAATAATGACAGTCACTATAAGCAAATCAACAGTAAAATATACTACAAATTATAAAAAATGAAAGAGTAGAAAAGAAAGGGCGCACAAGTAGCAGAAAGAAGAAGTCGCCCGAAGTTGTAAGAATTAGAGTATAGGTTAAATAATTTTAAAAATATAAATATAAATTAAATAGGGACGATCAAATAGAACGGCCCGTGCAATTTTTACATGATCTAAGGCTCTTGGGAGGAATAGACATTGAATCTGATCGGTTTTTTTGCGTAACAATCCCAAAAATGTATTTCTAATGTCTTATGGGTCAGCCTGCCGAATTGACAAGTTTTTGGTTCGTAGCTTCGAATCCGTTGGTGGACTAAAGGTTGATGAAAATTTGTGGGCCTCAAGCTCTCGGGTCCAATCAACTTTTTAGACCAGCTTTAAAAACAAATGGGTTTCCAAGAGCATTCCTGTGCATATAAGCATTACGTAGAACCCTGGACTGGCAGGTATATGTTTTGACTATTTATAGTAGTAATTAATACTCTCTCCGGCTCACTTTATATGGCAGGGCTCGGAGGGCACAAATTTACTTAAACTCAGTGTTTACAATAAATCATGCTAATTTATCATATATATATATCAAGCACGCCCGATTTTATGGGCTCGAGGGTCTGCCTCGAGGTTATGTTCATATCGGAGCGAGCCCGAGCTCAAAGAACACGAAGACTGAAGGGTCGAGACCGGGCAAGATCGACATCGGATAACGGAATAAAGAGATATCCGCAATCGACCATAAATCTCGACGGGAATCTCGGGATTAACAGAATCCTTAACGATTATCAATATTAATCGTGCATTTTTCCCCGAAATTAGAGTTATACCTTATTTGGGATTCCTCTACTATATAAAGAGGAACCCTGTTCATTTATAAGGGAGGGAAGGGAGGGGGATATGAATCATATACGCATTTACAAAGAAATACAAACACTCTGCTCTTTTACTCACTCTTAACTCTCTACTGTTCGTATTATCCATATTGTTCTTGTGGTTCTTGACGTTCGATCTTGAGCCTACTTGAAATCGAGGTCGATAACTAACAAACGACACTCGTTTGATCTATCTCAATCGTTTAATTCATTTATTTATCCAGTCATTTATTAATTGGCATTGAATCAGATCACATATCCTTATAACCGTTTTACAAGTTTAATTGTTACTCGTAATTCGAGGTAAACAGTCTGGCGCCTAGCGTGGGGCTAAGTATAATAGTGGTTATTCAGTGATTCTGGTATAACACACTATTTTACACTTGTTTCTTGTAAAGAATTTTATTTTCAGGTTAAATCATGTCAAACTCACAAAACACAACTACACAAGGTGACAACGGCCTCAGACTTCACGGAGAAAAAGAAAATGTTATCGCCCCAAGAATCGAGGTGCCACAGGCTGACCTCGGAGGAGCACCGTCCGCCAAACCGGTTGATGTCTGTTCTCATGTTTCCTTGGATACAAATTTAGGCGCAGACCCCGAGGAAAGTGTACGCAGAGAGGGTCAAAATGACGGTCGAGGAATGCAGGGCAGAGGAGACGAAGGAGTTAGTCTCCAAGTAATATTTGAAATGCTGCAAGCCTAACAAAATGCCATTGCTCAGTTGCAAATTCAGCACAGGGCCCCAAATAGGGTCGAACAAGAGGTTACTCGCCGTACCGAGCCAATGACTGAAAGGTCGGGTGATAACACTTCGACAACCGATCCTGCTATAATGAGGAGGCTCGAGGAGCTTACTAAGAGAATAGAATCGGGAGAAAAGAAAATCGAGGCCAACGACAAGAAGGTGGAAACTTATAACTCTCGAGTTGATCAGATACCGGGGGCACCACCGATCTTAAAGGGAATGGACTCCAAGAAGTTTGTGAAAAAACCATTCCCTCCGAGTGCGGCTTCGAAGCCCATCCCAAAGAAGTTACGAATTCCCGATATATCTAAATATAACGGGACCTCGGACCCCAATGAGCACGTCACTCTTATACGTGCGCCATAAAAGGTAATGATTTGAAAGATGACGAAATCGAGTCCGTACTGCTAAAGAAATTCGGGGAGACCCTCTCGAAGGGAGATATGATTTGGTATCACAACTTACCACTGAACTCTATCGATTCGTTCGCTATGTTGGCAGATTCCTTTGTTAAGGCACATGCTGGGTCCATAAAGGTCGCAATAAGATAATCAGACCTCTTCAAAGTGAGGTAGAGGGATACCGATATGCTAAGAGAGTTCGTATCTCGATTCCAAATGGAACGTGTGGAAACCAGTTACTGACGATTGGGTTGTCCAAGATTTCACCCAAGGATTAAACGAGCGGAGTTCAATCGCATCACGCCAGTTGAAGCAGAATTTAATAGTGTACTCGATTGTGACTTGGCCAGATGTTCATAACCGATATTAGTCGAAGATTAGGATCGAGGACGACTACTAGGAGCCCCCTCAGGTTCAGTACATCCGAATCGGTCGACAGGTAAAAGCCAGAGAGATATTGATAGAGAATCAAGGCCGAATAAAGATCGGTATCAGCCATATGTTTCAGATCGAAGGAATAATGGTCCGGGACGCAATTCCGCTCAACACGATCGAAGGGCAGATCGAGGGCAGAACTCTTGAGGACTCATGAGTAAAACTGGTTTCGACAAATATGCGGATCACACAGAAGCACCTCGGTTATCAGAGTATAATTTCAGTGTCGATACATCGGGGATTGTATCGTCCATCAGAAGGATCAAAGACGCTAGGTGGCCCAGACCTATACAAACCAATTCTTCTCAAAGAAACCCAAACCTAATGTGTAAATATCATGGCACACATGGCCATAGGACTGAAGAATGCAGACATCTGAGGAAGGAAGCAACTCGATTATTCAAGGAAAGCCACCTTCGAGAGTTCTTTAGTGATCGAGCCAAAAATCACTTCAGGGAAAGCGACGCCAACATAAAGAACGAGAAAAAAGAACCTCAACATGTTATCCACATGATCGTCGGCGGGGTCGACATCCCGCAAGGGCCTATATTCAAATGCACCAAAATATCGATCACAAGAGAGAAATGGACTCGAGACTATGTGCCCGAAGGCACTCTATCGTTCAATGACGAATAAGCAGACGACATCTCTCAGCCGCACAATGACGCCCTGGTAATTTCTATTTTGTTAAATAAAATTCAAGTTAAACATGTTCTAGTGGATCCAGGTAGTTCGACAAACATAATCAGATCGAGGGTCGTAGAGCAGCTCGGCTTGCTAGACCATATTTTACCTGCATCTCTAGTGCTAAACGAATTCAACATGGCTAGTGAAACAACGAAGAGAGAGATAATCCTACCAGTGAACGTGGCTGAGACCATCCAAGACACAAAATTCCATGTCATCGAAGGCGACATGAGGTATAATGCACTACTCGGAAGGCCCTGGATCCACATCATGTGGGCAGTACCATCGACCCTTCACCAAATTATGAAGTTCCCAACAGTGGATGGTGTGAAAATAGTTTATGGGGAACAACACGTTGCAAAGGAAATATTTGTAGTCGACGAGGTGATACCGATATCAGCACCTTCGACCTCAGATAAATAGAGCGCCAAAGATAACCAAGCGGCCAAATAGAAATCACCGTCCCCAGGCTCGGCCGAATTGAAGAAACAGGTAATCGAAGATGAAGAAAAGGATTTTTTTACTCCTCGAACTTTCGTCGTTCCCGAAGAATCGGATGCAACCAAGTCAACGGTCGAAGAGCTGGAGCAAGTGATACTGATCGAGTATCTACATGAACGAAAGGTATACCTGGGAACGGGGTTGACCCTCGAACTCAGGAAAAAACTCATTCAATTTCTTATTGATAACATGGATTTCTTTGCATGGTCCCATTTAGACATGACAGGAATCCCACCAGAGATAACAACTCATAGGCTGAGCCTGGATCCTAAGTTCAGACCGATAATGCAAAAGAGAAGGCCCAGTATGAGGTAAAGCACGCCTTCATCAAGGACGAGGTAACCAAACTTCTCAATATAGGGTCCATTCGGGAGGTAAAATACCCCGAATGGTTAGCCAATGTATTCGTAGTCCCCAAAAAGGGGAACAAACTTAGAATGTGTGTAGACTATAAGGAATTGAATAAGGCATGTCCAAAAGACTCCTTTCCCATGGGCAACATTATTAGAAATTCAATAAAAATTGCCAAATTGACTAACAAAGAAGCCGAGTATGAGGATATGATTGCAGGTCTCGAGCTAGCTAAAAGCTTGGGAGCGGAAGTAATCGAAGCTAAATGCGACTCCCTACTGGTGGTAAACCAGGTAAACGGAACCTTCGAAGTTCGAGAGGATAAGATGCGAAGGTACTTAGACAAATTGCAGGTAATCTTGCATCGTTTTAAAGAATGGATTCTACAACATATACCGCGAGAACAAAATACCGAGGCCGATGCACTTGCCAATTTGGGGTCATCGATCGAAGAAGATGAGATCAACTCGGGGATTGTCGTCTAACTCTCGAGGTCTATAATCGAGGAAGGACATGCTGAAATAAATTCTACAAGCTTAACCTTAGTATGGAAAAACAAATACATCGAATATTTGAAGAACGGGAAGTTACCATCGGGTCCCAAAGAATCGAGGGCCTTACGAACTAAAGCTGCTCGATTCACATTAGACGAAGACGGAATGCTATACAGAAGAATGTTCGATAGTCCATTGGCGGTATGCTTGGGGCCAGGAGATACCGACTATGTTTTACGAGAAATCCACGAGGGCACTTGTGGGAACAACTCTGGCGCTGAATCACTGGTTCGAAAGGTCATCAGAGCAGGATATTGTTGGGATAGCATGGAAAGGACTCCAAGGAGTTCGTTCGAAGATGCGATAAATGTCAAATGTTTGCACCGATGATCCACCAGTCCAGCGAACAGCTTCATTCGGTCCTATCCCCATGGCCATTCATGAAGTGGGGAATGGACATCGTCAGTCCTTTACCATCGGCCCCAGGTAAAGTTAAGTTTATATTATTTATGACTGACTATTTCACTAAATGGGTTGAAGCACATGCCTTCGAAAAAGTTAGGGAAAAAGAAGGGATCGACTTCATATGGGATCACATCGCATGTCGATTCGGGATACCCACAGAAATAGTATGTGATAATGGCAAACAGTTCGTCGAAATCAAAGTTACAAAATTCCTTGAAGATCACAAAATAAAAAGAATACTATCAACACTGTATCACCCTAGTGGGAACGGACAAGCCGAATCAACGAACAAGACTATCATCCAAAATTTAAAGAAAAGGCTGAATGAAGCCAAAGGGAAGTGGAGAGAAAAATTGCCCGAGGTTCTATGGGCGTATTGGACAACATCGAAGTCCAGTACCGGAGCAACTCCGTTTTTCTTAGTATATGGCTTCGAGGCCTTAATACCGGTCGAAGTCGGGGAGCCCAGCGCCAGGTTTCGACATGCAACAGAGGAATAAAACCACGAGGTAATGAATACCAGCCTCGAGGTGTTGGATGAAAGACGAGAAACAACACTCGTTCGAATGGCCGCACAAAAGCAACGAATCGAGAGGTACTAAAACAGAAGAACCAACCTTCGACACTTCAAAGTCGGGGACTTAGTCTTAAGAAAAGTCACCATCAATACTCGAGACCCTAATGAAGGGAAACTCGGTCCTAACTGGGAAGGACCCTATCAAATCCTCGACATAATCGGGAAAAGATCTTACAAGCTCGGAGCAATGAATGGCGAGCCATTGTCGAATAACTGGAACATATTACTCCTCAAGCGGTAATATTGCTAAGGTATGACTTCCTCTTTTCTTCATTTGCTTAAACATTCAAAACTAACTAATCGTAGGAATTCGATCCAAGAAATCGAGACCTCAGGTTTTAAAGTACGTGTTGCACTCTTTTTCCCTTAGACCGATTTTTATCCCAAATGGTTTTTTCCGGCGAGTTTTTAATGAGGCAACAATTATGTGCTACCTGAGGATAATTCAACATTATCCAAGGCTTCTTTGCAATCAACCTTGAATACTGAGGGGTATCACCCTCAGATGTTATGTATCAATGGGTCTCGATAGGAAGAATTTTTTAATAGGCCAAACGGACGAATGAACCGTGTCCATATAGATTAGCCGAGTCCCGACGAAAATACATGTACGCATGTATAAATAATACAAAGAAGGATTCTCTTTCTCGAACATCTAAAGTTTCGAAGTAAATTTTCTACTATACGAGTCATGTGCCTATAATTCTGATCTACTGTGCAAAACTAACACTTGTGAAGAATGACTCAAGGGTCTAGTAAGAGCATACTTCGTACACTCGGGACTGCGCACTCGAGCTATTTAAGTTTGAAATTACAAGACCTTAAAGTGTCACCCCTCGATATATAGGCCAAGGCCATCACACTCGGGGACTAATATTTCGAACAAGTTCGAAATGTTATCCGGAAACAAGTCCAAGAGACATACCCGAAGGCTACAACCATATTAAAGACTACGATCACATAAAAGGCTACGGCCGAAATAACGTAGCTCGGAGACGTTCGACTTGCGCCATAAACAAAAGGGCTTCAAATACTTTGAAAAATCGGTTAAATAAGACTACCCTTGGCAAAATAAATAAAAAGGGCTTCGATAAAATCAACCCTCGAATAATTTAAAGGCTTCGATAATATCAACCTTTGAAAAAACCCCAAAAGGTATCAAATTATCTTAACACAGCGAGTTAAGAAAAGATAGATTTCCGACCATTGGACCCTCGAAAAACCCAATGGTTACAAAAAACACATACTAAGGCGTAAAGAAATTTTCACTAAGTCTTTTAGCCGAAAAAGGAAAAATAATAGCCATTTTTAGAGGCCGAATTGGCCCAACTTAAGAGCCTAAGGGCCGATGTAAAGAGCCTAAGGGCCAATTTAATAGAGCCTAAGGGCCAATACAATTAAGAGTTTGAGACCTCGCTCTCACTCAATTAGCACTCAAGGGTTCCGCTATTCCGAGCTTAAATAAAAGTCAATTATAGCTCGAAGGTTCACCCAAAAACCCTCAGGGGTATACTAACAGAAAGATCAAAAAACTTAACAATCATTGATAAAAACCTAAGGGTTTATTTTATCCTAAAATCCAAGATTCATTCGAACTTGGTTATTAAAGATAACACATCTATCAATTCGAACGAGTCACCCTCGAGATAATGTCTCGAACGAATTCAAACTCAGAGGACTTGCCCAAAAACTTAAGGGCCCAAAACCTTAAGGATTTACTTTAGTTACGATCCAAAGACAGTAAAGTCACAACAGTAAATATTTTCAATGATTTCGATGAAGACAAAGAAACATGCGAAGGAATAAAACATATACGAAGGCATCAAGAAGAAATTTTCTATTATACCAAAAAACATGTACAAAGGGCCGGTCAAAGCCTTACAAAAAATAAAAGAAAAGAAGTTATAACCTAACTATGATCAGGACTAGTCCCCTCGAGACCGGTTTCCTCCCGAGCAGCTTCTCCAGGAGCATTTTCTTCAACAACCTCATCTCCATCTTCTCCACTTCTGGGCCCGCCTCGACTTCCCTCTACATCATCATTATAATCATCGGAAGAGGCGAGCTGTCTGGCTTCGATCTCGAGCTCTTTGGCCCGAGAAATTTCCTCGGAGAGGTAATAACCTCGAGCATGAATTTCATTGAGGGTTTCCCTCCGGGATTGGAATTTTGCCAAATCAGTGTGCCACTGCTCCCGATCGGAAGCCTCCCTTAGCTGAGTTTGGACACCTTCGGAATCGGCCCGGTACATGGCTATGGACTTATCCGCCTTGAACTTGGTTTTTTCGATCTCCACCTTGGGCTCGGCAAGCCCAGCTTCGAGTTCCTCGACCTTCTTGGCCTGAGTCGAACTTTTTCCTCTAAGGCTTTGGAGTTGGGCCTCAACTGAAGATAATTTGGCTAAAGTCGCGTCCTTTTCCGCAGCAAGGTGGTCCTTTCTAGCTTTCCACTGATCACAGTTGGTCTTGACCTGATCGACCTCTGCCCGAAGCAGCTCGATCTTCTCCACCTTTTGCTGTAGCTGAGATATCAAAGGGTTAGATTTCACGGTCGAGTTGATCCCATACTTTATTAGAAGGGTGGTTACCTGCTTGTCTAACTCATCCTCCTCTTCTTGATCCCTGGCTAGGTCCGCTTGAAGATCCTTTACGAACTCGTCCTTTTGGTCACAAAGAATATTCAGGGCATTTCTCTCTATTGAGACCCTTCAGAGATCGGCTTCACACAGACTTAGGTCAGCTCGGAATTTGGCAGAGGACTATACGAAGAAGAAAACACAAGTTAGAGTTGTGAAAAAATAACCTTAGAAAAAAGGCGAAACATAATAACCGAAAAACAACTGGCACTTACCTTGGAAAAAAGACGCTGGGCTTCCTCCACGAGGATCATAGCGTCAGTAATATCGGAAGCATCATCGACCTCCTTAAAGCAATCCCGGAAAGGAATGCCAGCGCTAGAGCATCCGCTGACCTCAGGGGTCTTCAGCCTTTGGGCCTCCCTGGTTGCCTCTTAAGAGAAGAGCGGTATTGAAGGTAACTGACCTACTGTCATGGCCCAGAGCAAATCGCTCGGTGCACACTGTCCGATCTTCTGAGTTTCAGAACCGAATCCGCCCGGTGTAGAAGTTGATGATCGAGAATTCACCTCGACCTTAGGAGACCTGGGATTCACCCCCGAATTCTTCTTCGAAGCCTCCTCGATGTGAGGCTCGGTTATAGCAGGTGGAAGCTCGAAATGTAAGGTGACCTCGGCAACCTTTCGAGGGCGAACTATCAACGTCGAGGTGTCTTCTTCTTCTTCTTCTTCTTCCTCATCCTGGTATCTCAACTTTAGATCGCGTCCGCCAAGAGGCCGATCGTTTTTGTCCTCACCCTTCGAGGTTTGGGTTTGGAAACCTCGGATTGCGAGGGATTCTTTCTCTTCTAATCCTTTTCCGGCCTTGGAGCCGGGGACTTAGCTTCGCCTTTTTCACTTGAAGGCCTCAGATTGGCATCTTTGGTCAGACCTACATGAAGAAAGATTAGTAATGGAGAAAACATGTAATTACTTCAATATACGTAAGAAGAGATCCCTACCATGGTTCTTTTCCTCCCAGCTGCTCTTGGACAAGTCCCTCCACACTCGTTCAACACGAGTCGAAGTAGAGGCGAGCTTCTGGATCCAATATTCAAAATCGGGCACCACCTCGGGAATCCAAAGGACAACTGCGTGATTGAAGAGAGATATTAGGCAAATTCAAGAGAAGCACAAAATCAAAGAACAAAAATTCACTTACGCTTGGAATTCCACTCCTCAGGGAACGATGACTTTTTCTTTGGTATTATGTCACCGGTCCTCACCTGTATGAATCGGTTCATCCAACCTTGATCTTTATCCTCGCCGATGTTCGAGAATAGAGTCTTTGTTGCTTGACAGTGAAGCCTAATTAAACCTCAATAGAGTTGAGGCCGATACGACCGAATAAGATGATTTAGAGTGAAATCCAACACTCCAGCCTCGTTGGAGAAAAAGTGCAACATAATCACTATGCGCCAAAGTGAAGGATGGAGCTGATCGAGGGTGGCTTCGTACCTCCTAAAGAAGTCGAAAAATCACCGGGTCGACGAAACCTAGTGTGAAGGGGTAAGTGCAAACACTTAAGAACACCTTCACGTGTGGTGATGCTCTATTCAGGTGTTGGAATATGCACCACTACCTTCGAACCCTATTTTCGGTCCTTTATCATGGAATCGACATGACCATTAGTAATCGAACACATGTACATCGACACATGTTTGCATCGGCCCGGAACCGAAGAGGGGTTCTCGACTTTAAAGTCAGTTTTAAGGACACATGAGCCAGGGACGTATTCATGAGGGGCCGGTTCTACCAGCGTCTTATCACCGACCGACCGGGAAGATGAAGACAGTGCCTTTTCCTTTTGCGGTACAATTTTGGAGGTTTTTTCCATTTGTGTGTAAGAAGGAAATTGAAAGAAGGTGCAAAATTGGTGGCTCCGGTAAAAACAGCGGTGGCGTAATGAGCGACGATGAGACATAGATATGGAGAATTGAATAATCAGGAGTTTATGATCAAAGCAAAGTAAAGTTTGAATCAACAAAAGAGATGATATTTATAGGCTTGTGATGACGGTTCGGTATCACTAGTGGTCGAACGACAACTGACATGCATTTATGGTTTTTGGGGAACCGAACCGACGGGACGTTTCGGTCACATCCATCGCTTACATCATGAAAACGACGTCATGATCGAGGTATAGGTGAATCGAGGCTCAAATCGTTTCTTATCTTTTCATTCTAAGAAACGCGGGGATTATCTGTATACGGTTAAAATCGAGCACCCCCGATTTATGGGCTCGAGGGTCTGCCTTGGGGCTATGTTCATATTGGAGCGAGCCCGAGCTCAAAGAACATGAAGACCGAAGGGTCGAGACCGTGCAAGATCGACATCAGATAACGTAATAACGAGATATCCGTAATCGACCATAAATCTCGGCGGTAATCATGTATTTTATTTTCGAAATTAAAGTTATACTTTATTTGAAATTCCTCTACTATATAAAGAGGAACCGTGTTCAATTTTAACCGGGAGGGGGGGGGGGATGAATCATATGCACATTTACAGAGAAATACAAACACTCTGCTCTTTTACTCGCTCTTAACTCTCTACTGTTCTTATTGTCCATATTATTTATATTGTTCTTATTGTTCTTGTGGTTCTTAACATTCGATCTTGAGCCTACTCCAAACCGAGGTCGATAACTAGTAAATGGTACTAGTTTGATCTATTTCAATTGTTTAATTCATTTATTTATCCAGTCGTTTATTAATTGGCATTGAATCAGATCACATATCCTTATTACCACTTTACAAGTTTAATTGTTACTCGTATTTCGAGGTAAACATGTATATATATATAAAATTGATACGAACACAGGGTGAGAATAAGGTTTTTTGGAACAATATAGTAACAATTAATACCGGCATATATAATTCACATCACCACCCAGGCGCCCATGTGGAAAGCGGACACATAAAGGTAACTCTGTTAACTAGATAAGCAAAATTCTCTCCCTATTTATTACCAGAGCTAATTACCAAAGTCCCTCTCCTTACCGTTTCTGGTTTTCTTCTTTTTGTGTAATTTTTTTGATTCATCTACTCATGGCTAAAGTCCGTGCTTTCTTTCTCTTGGACATCGTTGCCATTCTCTATGCTGCAGGCCATTGTAATATTCTTTCTATTATATATATATAGCTCATAATTAACATTTTTCAACTGTCTTTGTAGCTAATATTATTTTGCATGTCTCACAGGTGTTGGCATCCCAGCAGGGAAATGAAGCACATCATTCAAACAAGGTTAATAGCTATTCACACTGTTTACCTAGAGTCTATACATTAGATTAACTCTTCTTTTATGTCTGGTGTTGTATATTCTTGTTGAATTTCAGAACCGATATGGTCCCGGCAGTCTGAAGAGCTCCCGTAAGTTCCTCTTCTTCCTTTCTTTAGCTATTCTTTTTAGCTACCTCATATATGGTTTTAATTCTACCTTTGATGTTTTTGGTGCGGTTGCAGTCCCAATTTCAAAATAATAAAAAGCTACTCCCTATGATTTTAATTTAGATAAGATAATTTGATTCGACACGTAAGAACTCAACGGAATTCCCTTCTTTGTTTCTTTGATTCGAAGAAGAAGGGCCGTTGAGTTAATCATAATATTTTGTTTTTAGTCTAAATGATAAAATGGATTTCTTTTTCTTTTAAAAAACACCATTTTTCTCAATTTTCTAATCATTTTTTGAAAAATTCACTATTTGGATTTGTATACGGTCAAAATCAGTTATGCCCGATTTTCAGGGCCGAGGGATTGCCTTAAGCTCGAGTTCGAGTTCGAGCTCGAGGGACCAAGATCGAGCTCAACGACAGAATATGAGGCTCGAAGAATGAAGTGTTCGAGGAATGTAAGAGCCTAATGTGACTGGCCTCGAGATAATGTCATTATGAATTTGTAGCAGAATGAGCAAGATTCCTGCCACGTCCTCAAGATCATGGCGCAAATCCCGGAATAGATTTGTACGAATTCATACTAGGCGGTTAGACAACTGTCCCAATAAGATTCTTTATTGTAATTATAAATGTACCTTATTTAGGGTTCACTTATTATATAAAGAGGACCCCAATCATTTGTAAACATCATCCAATAATTGACAAAGAATATACTCTCTACTTTTCGCTCATTGTCCATCAGAATTGTCCTTTATCTTTTATTGTTCTTACTTTATTGTTCTTGATTCATCTCGAGGTCACTAAGCTCGAGGTCGATACAACTTAAGTAACACTGGTTTAATTCATTTATTTCCTTTATTTATACTTTATACTTTTTGATTATCAATTGGTATTGAATTATATCACATATCTTTAAAATCACAAATCAAATTTAATTGTTACTCGTATTTTCGAGGTAAACAGGACCACCTCTAGAGTTTAAGAAAAAAAAAAAGAATTTCAAAACTTATCTTAAAAGTTTAAAGGGTAAAAGCTTTGTGGGGTCATGACATTTGTGTGATTATAAAAACTTCTCATTAATGATAAAATGAAGAGTTTAAAGTTGAGTTATTTCTAAATTTTTTGGAACGGATTAATAAGAAAAATGTGTAATCTATATTTCATTGAAATAGAGGGAGTAGAGTATTAATTAATGAAGCTAGATGTTTTTCCAAAATTGTTTTGGTTCGGAGGAGTATAATCCATCTATTACATTTACACGACCCTCTTCCGTTCCTGTTTAATCTATTTCAAGAAAAAGATACTTCTTTCTATTTGAAAATCTTTTAAGTTAAAATTTATAGGCATAGAAATGTTTTAAGACCATAAGTTTAAAGGTACCTTTAATATAGGACAAGTCTTTCTCTCTTAAATGGATATGCACATGCCATATATATGTTCTACAGTACACAGATCTTAATTTATTTGCCTTCAAAACTTATATCGATCTTGCTACAATATTTGGCTAACTAATCCGCTATTTATAGCCCGTTTAGTTAAGATGAAAAACTAAACTTATTTTAAAAAGTATTTTTTTGTGTGAGAAGAATTGATTTAAAAAGTACTTCAAAACATCAATTAGTGTTTGGTCAAATTTTTAAAAAGTGTTTATAGGTATATTTTTTTCAAAAGTATTTCTGGGAAGAAGTTATATTTTTTTAGTTCACTAAAATTAGTTTTGTTTTTTCTCGGGAATACTTTTTTTTTTCTCCTAAAAGCTTGGACAAACACTTTAAATTTTAAAAAAATTGAACTTAGATAAGGTTGGCCAAAGGAGCTATTAATTTGTTTTGCTTCCTATAAGTATGCTCATTATATTCGGTGGACTAACATAGGTAGTTGTTGTTAATATTCTTCCGAAAATCAAGTGCTGGTCAAAGTGGGAATTATATAAAAATCAAACAAGTCAAACTTTGATAAAGATATTCTCCACGTTGTCCATCTTTACCAAGTATGAATAGTACAATATTGGTAACTAGTTTGATTTTCGGATGAACAGAATGCCCATCACAATGCACGAGGAGGTGTGGAAGGACCCAATATATTTAATATACCACAAGGCATGCATCTTCTTCTGCCAAAATTGCTACAGAAAGTGCCTATGAGAATTATGGAAACAAGTAGGTGTTTGGTTTCTCACGTTATAAATGGATTGTTGTCAGGGTAGTCGCAATTTCCTACTTAGGTGTTGCTATTGAGACGGGGATCAAAATTAATTCATAAAAGGCATACATACCATTGCAATGTTTAAAAGTTGAATTATATCTTTAATTGTTTCTACATACCATTTCTAGTGTAATAAGAACCTGTTTGGCCATAAATTTTGTCAAAATAAATTTGGATTTTATTTGACTAACACATATTTGGCCATAGATTTTACTTACATTTTGGCAAAATCTCAAATTCCAAATCCCAAATTCCTAGTTGGTTTTGAACCAAAATATCACTATTAGATTTTTTAAAAATTGCCCCAAACTTTTGTATTTTATAAAAGAGCTCACTATTTATTATTTTGTAACAATGTTGCTTCGTCTTCTTGGTCATCTGATAGTGTATCATGTAGTTCATTATAAAAATAATAATTTTGTACCAAATTTATATATGTTTCAAGACTACGGTTTACGATAATATAATGAATGTATTGATAATGATATTGTTGGGTATTTATGATAGTTTTTAGAACTTGTGAGTATAAGTCATGTTTCATATTTTTCCAAAATAATTTGGAAATCTATGACCAAATGCTAGCTAAGTTTCTTCAACTTGCCTTCTGAAAATCAAATTGTCATTTTCTTTGAGTCTAAGTTGCATTTGACATAAAAGCCCTCAAACGAAGATCTAATTGATGTTATTAGGGGTGAGCATTCGGTACTTCGGTCGGTATTTTGGTATTCGATTTATCAATTGTTTATACCAAATATTGTACCAAAATATTTCGATACAGTTCGGTATTTCTTATTTTGGTTTCGATACGGTTTCAGTTTAAACCAAATTTTTACTATTTCCAAGTTCTGTTTGAAGAGATCTCTGATTCAACTATTCAAAGATAATCAACCAGCCAATACAATATCACCAGAAGACGATTCGACATATTGATAAAGTATCTTTTATGCCAATGGAGTAACTACTTGTGAAGTAGAGTAAATCGTGCAGTGTACTTCCATAAACTTTGTAGTTCATACAATTCGTTGATATCATACAAAATGAAAGTGCATTTGGAACCAGTACATTGCTGAAAAAGATATAATGGTGTGCACTACAGTATTATTGGAAAGAATGTAGCTTCACCCGTGGGTGAAATGGTTTCGTTATGCACAACTACAGAACCAACATATTGTAACGACCCGGCCTGTCATTACGTAAAAACCTGCATTTAAATTACTTTTATTGACCTGTTATAAATTGGTTATTCTATTATTAATGTGTTAGAGTTGATAGTCTTGAAATCGGAATGGTTAAATGAGAATTCAGTAACTTAGTCTTTAGGGATAGCCTTATAATGGGAAAAGTCAACTGAGAGTTGGACTTATTGGTAAACGACCTCGGAATGCGGATTTTATGGCTCGGATAGCTTTGTGAGGTGATTTGGGACTTAGGAGTGTGTTCTACATATTTTTGTGATGTTCGGTGTAAAATTAGGCTTGAATTGGCAAAAGTTAGGTTTTTGCGATTTCCGGTCGGGAGTGAAAAATAGGCAATCGGGGTCGGAATGGAGTTCTGACAGTTGGAACTGGTTCGTAATGCCATTTTGGATGTGTCTGCAAAATTTCAGGTTAATCGGAGTGGTTTTTGATGGTTTCGGCATCATTGGTGGATTTTAGAAATTTCAAAGTTCTTAAGCTTGAATCCATGCAATTTTGATGTTATGGGACGTGTTTTTAAGGCTCGGCCAAGTTCGAATAAGGTATTTGGGTCAGATGGTAAGTTTGGTTGAGGTCCCGGGGGCCTCGGGTATGTTTCGAATGCCCAACATGTTAGTTTTGGACTTATGAGGGGATCAGATTTTGCTGCAGCTGGTTTCCTCTTATGCGTTCGCATGGAGGTGACCGCGAACGCATAGGGTTATTTTGGCTTCAGGGAATTTTTCTCTTCGCGTTCGCGGTGAGTGGAACGCGTTCGCATAGGGTTATTTTGGCTTCAGGAGATTTTGCTCTTCGCGTTCGCGGTCAGCAGGACGCGTTCGCAAAGTGTTAGGGGGGCTGTTCTTCGCGTTCGCAGGGTCCACACCGCGTTCGCGTAGGCCATTTCCTGGGACCATCAAATTTTACTCTTCGCGTTCGTGATGGCCCTCCGCGAACGCATAGAACATTACCTGGGCAGTCTATTAAAAACCCAATTCCGAGGGTTTAAGTTATTTTTCACCATTTTCGAATTTTGAAGCTCGGGAGAGGCGATTTTAGAAGACTTTTTCACCTGGGTGTTTTGGGTAAGTGATTCCTAACCATTATAGGTCAATTTCCATGATTCTAATCTTCAACTCCACTTTAAATTTCGAATTTCTTGAGAAGAGAATGGGATTTTGGGGCTTGAGAATTACAGACCTTTAGGGGTCGATTTGAGGGGTCAAACGGACTACGATTTTGGTGTTCTTTATATGTACGGAATCGTGGGAGGATGAAGAACAATTTCTGTAAAATTTTCTGAATTTTGGGACGTGGTCTCAGTGGTCGGGTTTTGACCAATTTCGAGTTTTTGGGTGAATTTTGATATTTTCAATTGGAAATCGTTCCTTAGGGTTATATTGATGACAAAAATCTGAACTTGGTTGATTTGGAGCACTCGGAGGCCGAATTTAGAGGCAAGGGCATTGCAGAGTAGTGTGTTAGCCGGTTTTGAGGTAAGTAACGCTTCCAAACTTGGAATTGAGGGTTCGAAACCCCAAACTATTTGATATTTGCTGTTAATTAAGGTGACGCACTTGCCAAGTGACGAGCATGCGGGCCTTTACTGAGTATTTGTAGCCTGGCTTATCCTATGAAGCTGTCTACTGGTTATCCCAGATTGATATTGTAATGTGAAGGTAGTAATTACCTGGAACGAAATAGAAATCATGCTAAGTATAAATGTTAAGGCTTCACGCCGATGTGTTTAGATCGGAATGGTAGATTATTGCTGTCTCTATCTGTGATTATTGCTTTCGTGTACTCAGTCCTGTTATAGTATATGTTTCATGCCTTAGTCTCGTAAGTTGCTAGTATTTATATTATCATTGGTTTGGGTTGCATTGCATATGTTAGAGCATTCTAAGTGAGACTGGAAGGTACTGACTGAGTGAGGCTTAGAGCCTGGTTTGAGACAGTTATGAGGTCGGACTGCACACCGCAGCGATCCTGAAATCATGACTTCGTTGGCTTGATATAGCGCTTGGGCTAGAAGGAGCCCCTCCAGAGTCTATACACCCCCAGTGAGCGCACAAATATTCCGGAGATGGATTTCTCTGTGGTTGTTATGTTCCGGAGATGGATTTCTCCGTGGTTATTATGTTCGGGAGATGGATTTCTCCGTGGGGGCTGGATCAGCCTTTTTCCTCAGTACTTGTGATTGTGTCACTTGTATTTATGTAATATCCGGGATGGACTTCCCTGGGCCTGAAGGCCATATTCTAGTACTGAGTGGACCACCTTATGAGAGCTTGATTAATGCGTACACATCATTCATGATTCTATATGCATTCTTGCTAGTATGCAGGGTTACAGACATATCTTGATACATCGTATTTATTTCCTGATATATTGCTGTCATGTCCAATTTATATACTGTTGTTTGAATTGTCGGAGGTTTAGTCCGTCACTACCTCTTAGCCCGTAGTTTGGTTTCGTTACTACTGAGTTGGTGTACTCACGTTACCCCCTGCACCTGGTGTGCATATCCAGGTACAGAGGAGTTCAGCTCGGGCCAGGGAGCGCATCAGTTTCATCAGAGTTGACGAGGTAGCAGGTGGACGACTGTGATCTGCGTCTTCTCTTTCCTTTCTACCTGTCGTATTTATTTTCAGACTATATTAGTCATTTCGTTTGATTTTATTTAGTATTAGCAGCTCATGAATGTGTGACACTGGATCCGGGATTAGTAAGATTTGGTCTTTTAAATTTATTAAACTGGTTTTCCCAAGAATACTGGATTTACTATTATTGTTATTGATTTCAGAATTTGTTAAAAAGGGGATTTTTATGAGAATTGTATTTAGTTAGATAAAATGGGTGGCTTGCCTGGTTCCACGACAGGCGCTATCACGACTCCGTAAATGGGTCGTGACAAGTTTGTATTAGTGCGCTAGGTTAAATAGGTCTCACCAGTCATGAGCAGGTTTAGTAGAGTCTTGCGGATCGGTACGGAGACGTCTGTACTTACCTTCGAGAGGCTGCAGAACCTTTAGGAAAACTCTCACATTCTTTGAATTCTATCGTGCGACTCTGTTGAACTCTGAAACTAAACTTCTGTTGTTTTCATTCTCTCACAGATGGTGAGGACTCGTGCTAATGATAGCGGTGACCAGATCCCAGCAGGACCAGCCCGAGGTCGAGGCCGTGGTCGCGGCCGTGGCAGAGGGAGGGGTGCAGCCCGCACAGTAGCTGGGGCAGCACCTGTGGACCCTCCCGTTACTCAGGAGTAGGTCCCCGTAGCTGAGATTCCAGCGGGGCAGACTCAGGAACCAGCGGTGCCCATTGTGATTCCGGGTCTTCAGGTGACCCTAGCCCAGATTTTGACGGTGTGCACCAGCTTGGCACCGTCCGTCTCTATGTCCACTACTGCTACTACTTCTTAGGCCGGGGGAGGCATCCAGACTCCAGCTGCCTGGACACCTGAGCAGGTCACCCAGAGACTTCAAACACCTGGGGCAGCCCCAGTGCAGCAGATTGCTCCGGCACAAGATTATGTGGTCCCAGCCTTAGCTAACTATGAGCAGCATAGGTTGGAGAGGTTCAGCAGACTCCAGCCTCCGACTTTTAGGGGTACAGAGAGTGAGGATGCCCAGGCTTTCTTGGACAAGTGTTAGAGGATACTACGTACTGCAAGGATATTAGAGGCCAACGGGGTTCCATTCACTACATTCCAGTTTTCAGGAGCTGTACTTGCTTGGTGGGAGGCCTATGAGAGTCGCAGACCCCCTGATGCAGCGCCCCTTACATGGCACCAGTTCTCCATTCTCTTTCTGGAGAAGTATATACCTCAGTCTCGTAGAGAGGATCTGCGCAGAGAGTTCGATCAGTTGCGTCAGGGACACATGACCGTGATGCAGTATGAGATAAGGTTCTCTGAGTTAGCCCGTCATGCCATCTGGATAGTTCCCATAGATAGGGAGAGGATTCGAAGATTTGTTGATGGTCTTTCTTACCAGCTACGGGTTTTTCTGACCAGGGAGAGGGTATCCGGTGCTTCTTTGAAGGAGGTAGTTGACATAGCTAGGGAGATTGAGTTAGTGCGTCACCAGGAGCGTGTTGAGAGAGGGGACAAGAGGCCTCGAGGTTCTGGTAATTATAGTGGTGATCACTCGGGAGGTCAGTCCCGACACAGTAGAGGCAGACCATTCAGGCCTCCTCTACCAGCCCGTCCAACTTACAGTGGTGCTTCATCAGGACACGGTCCCCTAGCTCTCATCCAGATCATTCCTCATTCAGTGCACTTCTAGCCCAGAGCTCATCTCGGCCACCATCAGTTCAGGGTTCCTCAACACATGTGTTGGTTGATTTCCCAATGCACACGCAAGTATACGTGGTCGACAAGTAATATAGGAATTTAAGTCCAGATATCGT
>MDKI01051030.1:0-12339 GCA_005239505.1 Nicotiana paniculata | reverse complement strand
GTTTAGGGTGAACCCTAACCGTGTAGGAGACTTCTATTTTACTTGGGAAACACTTAAACTCGTGAAATTCGGACTTGGGCGAAACTGGAGACCCCTGGCGTTTGGGCTCTAATGCCCCCCTAACGCCAGGGGGGGCCAGGATTTATGGGGTAAACGCCCTCCTAACGCCAGGGGGGCCCTGGTTTTAGGGGGCAAACGCCCAGCTATCGCCCGGGCGTCTCCTTTTGCGTATTTTCGACGTATTTGCATCCCTTTAGCTCCGTTTCCATCTCCAATTCACCTACACATAAAATAAACTCCATTAAGCACATAACAAGTGTATTTTTATCATTAATGCGCATAAAATGTAAGGTATATCACATGTTAAACTATGCAATTTAGTCTCGCGTCATGTACCCTCAGATATGCATTATCTTTGAATATCAACTCTAGCAAGGAAATTACTTCATAAAATGAGGGTCACGATAGATAGGATTTATTGTAAGGTCTAAACGGTCAGAACGAACCGTGCCCACATAGATTGTTCGAGCTCTGGCTTAAACATGTATGCATGTATGACTATTTTGATCAAGAATAAAGAGAAGTACTTTCCTCGCAAACATCTTATGTTTAAAATTTTTCCTCTTTACACTTCTTAAAGAGCTTCGTATTGTAACTAGACTAAGGGAAATACTTAACCAAAACACGAACGACCGCTCCCTCACTTGGGGACTGCCATTCAACTCAAACAGTCCAAGTTATCAGGCCTCGAGGACAAAAGACCTAACAGGAAACTCCCGGATCTCTAAAGTCCACGACCACCCCACTCGGGGACTATTGTCTCGGGCAAGCCCGAACGAAACAAGAAAACGATCCCAATGGAACCCGAACTAAAAGGCTATGGACAAGTTAACAGGGCTCGAAGCCATCCGAAATCCGTAACAAAAATAGGCCTTCAAAAAAGAAAAAATTCCTTCATAACCGGTTCTAAAAGCCTACCCTCGACACAGTCAAAAATATAAGACATCTTAGAGAAAAACTTCGATCATATCGAGCCCCAAAAACTCTAAAAATGCAAGGGTTGTTTAGACCCTCGAACACAACCTTAGTATCTCGTGCTAAGGCATTTGAACCTTTGTGATTACAAATTACAAAGCAAAGAAAATAAAAACTTAAGAGCCGAAAGGGAAAAGAAATCATTGTATTTATATTTAAAATAATCTTATTTATAAGGGCCAAATCGGCCAAGTCCAAAAAATTTACAACGGCTCAGAATGGCCTCAGAAAAAGTACAAAAAAAGAACAAAAAAATACTAAGTCCTAAGAGGCTTGGTCTCCATCAGAGGAAGTATCTCAGTCCTCGGGGTCTTCCCCATCTTCAAATTCACTAAATCTATCAGAGTCATCCTCGGGGCAGGCCACCTTCCAAGCCCGATTTTCTTATGCTTGGGCATTCTCGACCTTGGCCATGATGTCAATCTTGGTCTTGAGCGTCTTCGAGGGATTTCCTCCAAGCATGCCATTTTGCATGATCTATCATTCTCCTAGCCTTGGTCTGGATGGCCTCGACGTCGATTTTTTATTGGGCCACCTTTTCATCATCTTTAATACCAGTCGCGACCACCTCAGACTTAGCCTCCTCAAGCTTGTTGGCGGCTGAATCCAGCTGAGACTGAAGCTCCTTGATCTTCTTGGCCCGGGCTGAGTTTTGCAGCTTGAAGTTGAGTCTCGGCCGAATCCAACTGTGCTTGGACAGTCTCCTTCTTCGCGGCCAGAATATCCATGTTTTTCTTGAAAGCTTCAACTTCGGCCGGTATCTCGTCCACCTGCTTGTCGATCCATCTGATCTGCTCAAGCCTCTAGCGGATCTGCAGAATCCGATCATTTGTCATTATCTCTAACTCATCTTCACTATCATGAAGTATTCGGATGCTCGGCCACATCAGTATGCTCATCCCGAGCGGTAATCAAATCGGCCTGAAGCTTCTCACTTAGGAGCCTATATGTGTCGCTTTCATCGGTAAGGCCCCGAACCTCTGCCTTGTGCTCCTCTCAAACTCTGAGGAAGTCTTCATGTGCAACAACGAGGCCTGCAAATAAGGAAGAAGATGTTAAGAACAATCTGCAATTCTAAGTATAAAAGAAGTAAGAAAGAGATTCTCGAAGATTACTCAATTTAGAGTGTGTTGTGCCTCGTTGAACAGGCAAGCGGCCCCAACAACGTTCATCACGACTTGGTCATCCTCGGTCACCAAGCCTCTCAGATAGCTGGAAACCCCGACATGGGAAGAGAAGACTCGGGAATCCTCCGGGACGGTAAGCAATAGATGTCGTTTGCAGCCTAGGTTAACACTCGGAGCTAGAAATTGGTCCACCAACCTCGAGCTCGATGGAGATCTAGTGGCACCCAGTGACAGTATTTTCTTCGGCACCGGTAAATCACCTAATCCGGTGATATCCTCCGAAGTAGTAGCTTCGAGCCTATCGAATAAACCATGGAGATCGATCAGATGACTATCCAGCATGCTGGCCTCTCGAATCATGGTATCCGAAATCTGGGGGATTCCGAAATATCTACCAGCTCGAGCTCAAACCCGGGGTCCTGTTTCATTGTTAGGGAAGCCTTGCCTCCAGTCTCTCTCTCTCGCCGTCTTAGTTGGGGATGGGGCGGCCTCTGCTTTTTCTTATTCAGGGACCTCGACCAAAGCTCCCTCATCAACTGCCTCCG
Source organism: Nicotiana paniculata (assembly GCA_005239505.1). Lineage (NCBI taxonomy): Eukaryota > Viridiplantae > Streptophyta > Magnoliopsida > Solanales > Solanaceae > Nicotiana > Nicotiana paniculata. The sequence continues at coordinate 9,632 of MDKI01051030.1, read as the reverse complement.
ATCCGGAGGGCTCTTGTACTGAAGCAGTAGCCCATGTATGGGCCACTAACCTGGAGTTATTTTCTTCTTTTTCAGACTCATCCCTTAATTGGCGGATTGAGTCTGAGGACATGACACCAGCATTCGCCTTGGGTTTATGAGGTTTCCTCGCCTGTTTTTTCTTTTCCAAGCCCAGTGGACTCGGAGCCCTTTTTCTCTTTCTCTCCTTGGCTGGCTTTAGAGCTGATGACTGGGGAAGGATTTCCTCTTCACTGGAGGGGGATATCATTAGAACATCCTTCCCGAGAACTGCAAAAGAAAGGGAGATGAGTTAGTTTGAGATATGGCCGAAATAATAAACAATCTGAGACAAAATTTACCATGGTTGCGGGACTCCCATCGACCCTTTGATAACTCCATCCAGGATTTTTCTGAGTAAGGCCTCTGAGACACCAGGCCTTCGACCCATCGCTTCAATTTCAAAACCGGATCCGGCGTCTGGGCCACATCTGCAACACCAAAACAAAGATAAGGAAAAGATGGAAAGAAATGAAATGGCAAAGCAAGCGTTCGAGGTAAAAGTTCATCCAATTCATGTCCCACTTCATTGGGAACGGCATGTCTTCGGAGGGAATCATGTCTGATGTCCTTATTCGGATGAATCTTCCCATCCAGCCTCGATCCCTAGACTCGTCGATGCTAGAGAACGGGGCCCTGCTGTCTTGACGGGCAAGCTTGATCAGTCCCCCTCGATAGATTCGGGGACTGTAAAGACACATGAGGTGATCGAGGATGAAAGGACATCCCTCGATCTTGCTCGTGAAGAGAAGAACGACTATTCTCCAAAATGAAGGGTGGATTTGGCCTAAGGTGACATTGTATCTTTTGCATAAGGCGACGATTATGGGGTCTAAAGGGATGAATGTAAAGGAGTAAGTGTAAACACTTAGATACCCCTCCATGTAGGTGGTGATCGATTCCTCAAGAGAAGGAACTAACACATCTTTGTTCACCCAGTTGCACTCTTCCTTGACCTTTTCGAGGATGTCCTCCGCTCGCATCGACCCTGCACCGAGGGGATCTTCTCTATTTTGAAGTCACTGACGGTTGAGCATCCATCAGAACGAATTCCTCAAGGTGAGGATATGCCGCAACCTCATCATTAGTGGGACACGATGAAGAAGCATCCTTTTTTTGCGGCACAGTTTTAGAAGTTTTAGCCATTTATTAACAACAAGTAAAAGAGTAAGGATGTTGATTAGAGTTCAAAGAATTTTGGATATGGAAATTATGAAGTAAGAGGATTTTTTGAAAGAAAGAGCAGAAAAGGCTTTGATTGTAAAAGTTTGAATGAGAGAGGGTTGAGGCTTTTTATAGGTAGAAGGCGACGATTCATAACCAGTAGTGGCCGACCAGCACCTGACATGAATTTAGTGCCTTGGTAACTAGACCGATGGGACATTTCGTCGCTTACGTCACGGTCGAGCTTGTCTCTGATGTCATCACTCATAGAGATGGAGTCGGGAATTCAAGTCATTTCTCATCTCCTTATTTCTGAGAAATGAGGGGACTATCTGTATACGGTCAGAACGGGCCTGCCCCTCTTATAACTAATCGAGGTTGGATCATGATAGACCACTGTTCGGTCTCGTGTTATGTCGAGCCTCAGTACGAAGTTAGATTGCTGAACCCTTTATTCAGAGACCGATCAAGGACGAGATCAGCCAAGATCGAGACCAAGCGAGACCGATGGAAGTTTACCTAGTCAAGCAACGGTAAGTCAAAATATCCGTAATCGAGCGAGGATCACGGCGGGAATCTTGACACGTATCAAGATGAGGCCGATTAATTAGCCAATCAGGTGATTTTATACTATATTTAGAGTTGTACCATAAATAGAACTCCCCTACTATATAAAGGGGGTCTAATCATTTGTCAGGGGCATCAGATTCACGCAATTCCAATCAATAAACTATCTTTTTTTTTAAATTCTCAACATTCTGTTCATATCTTATTTTGCTCATTCATTTGGTTCAAGGGTAACTTGTCTCGAGGGCCAAAGCTGTCATATCATTTGATTTGCTCCTTTATAGTCAATTTTAATATCTATTGATATATTTTCTCAGTTTGTGCCAAGTGAGATCACGTATCCTTAAAACCACATATAAATTCAATTGTTATCCATTTTTAGGGTAAACAAACTTGTTCACAGTTTTATCTTTAAACGTATTATTTAAAGTTTGGACTTAACATTCTTGAATGGTTCAATAAATTTTATAGCTCATAAAGGTAGTAAGTCAAATAAATTCAAATCAATACTAATGCTAATAAAGAAAATTCAATTCAACACTAGGAATGTCAATAGTGTTGGATATCTATTTTTTATTTTTGCATTGATTTATAATGAAAATGTATAACCTAGTTTATCTTTTTCTTTAGTGCTTAATTGTGTAATTAATACTAGTACTTATTAGTTGCACTTATTTTAGCATGATCTATATAGTATTTTTAGATTATGTTAATTTTTATTATGGTGTACTAATTAGTAAAAAAAAATTGTGCGATTTTATTATCTTTGTTATTGAATATTTTAGTACAATATTATGATTCATCTCATATTATTATTTTATTTTCTTGAAAAATACATATAGTTGTATCCTACTAGGACTAAAATAAATATTTGGAGCATAAGTTACAAATTTTGTGCTATTAAGACTTTACAGAAAAAAACCCCGAAAACCCGACAAAAAATCGAAAAATCGAGGTCGTACCCGACTTTATTGGTTTGGTTTAGTTTATAAATTTAAAATTCGAAACCATTGGTTTGGTTTGGTAATTGAAAAATTCGACCCAACCCAATCTATGTACACCCTAATAGAAGTACAACATTTTCTAGGAAAAAAAATGGAAAGGACATGGTGCAATTGATTAATTAATGATATTGATCCAGTGATAATTAATTATTATCCCAAACTAGAACGTGTATATATTCCTTTCTTTTCGTTGATTCAATTAACATCCTCTCTCTCTCTCTCTCTCTCTATATATATATATATATATATATATATATATATATATATATATATATATATATATATATATATATATATGTGTGTGTGTGTGTGTGTGTGAGTGTACAAATATGTATGAATGTCAGTTCCAATAAAGAGGAAGATGACGAAAGACCCAGACGATAAGCCTGTCCCAGATCTCCTGTAGCTGCTTTAAACACAGATCTACAGCATTTATGATGGCTTTGCATTATTGTCCTTTATCCTGTAGCTGCTTTAAAGAAGATGTCCTTTTTCCCTTAGAAGATGTCTTTTTTCCCTTTTCTTTCGTCGTCTTCCTCTTTATTGGAACTGACATTCATACATATTTGTACACACACATATATTTTATATATATATATATATATATATATATATATATACATTTTCAACGTTTTCGTCTGTTCTAGGGAAGTAAGAAGTCAAATGGTTGATATTATAGATATTAATAATCACAAAAAGAATGTAAAAGAAAACAATACATTATATGAAGGCTGATGTTGGGCATAATTTCATATGTTTCGATATTAATTTACTTGCATAGTTACTGCTCTTTTATTATTTTTGATATTGAGTATACCTAATTTAACTTGATTATGGAGTTTTATACTTATTTTGGGTGTTAATGGATAATATAGGTACATTAAAGATAAAATTCGACGCAAAAAGTTATTAATCTAAAGGAGTGATGATTGGATAAAGGTTATAAAGGAATTGAACAAGCAAAATGGTATGAAAAGCAGAATAAATTGAGGAATTAGCTGAAGACGTGAAGAATTCATAGAGGCAGGCGGCGCGAGATTTTTAGCTCGCGTTTGAGCTCGCGATGCCAGGTATACAGCGAGATACTTCTGCGTGTTTTGCCTTGCGACGCGAGGTCCAGTGCGAGATGGTTCCGGCTTTTTAAGCTCGCGACGCACAGTCTGTAGCGAGATGTTTCGCGTATTTCGGGTTTCAAGTTTATTTATTTATTTTTTTTTAAATTTGGTTATTTCGTCTAGATCTTTTCCCTACACATATAAATAGTTATTAAACACCATTCTTAAGGGAATTTTTGACAGTTTTTAGACCTAGGGAGAACACAGAGCCGTCGTGGAGGTCGGAACTCATCAGATTCCATCTTTCTTCCATCAAACTTAGCAATATTTACTTTTTCTTGATGATTTGTTATTTTCCTACCATGTTCACGTAGATCTAAACTTCACGCTCTAGGGTTGTGATTGTCATGAATATTGAAGTTTATTAATTATATTACCGTTAATTCGAGTTATCTTCTTTGGTTGTTTCTCTAATTCTGTGTATAATTACTTAATTGTTTGGTCAACAATTGAGTTCTATTTACTATCTATGCTATGCTTGGAAAAGCCGTGTTTAGATTAGAGTAGAATTGGATAGAGCTTGTTTCTGAACCCGTGGCTCGGGGAAAGATTTCGCGGTTAGGATAGGAATATACCTAACATTATTTCTTAGTTGAATATCGTATTATATTCGTTCATGATAGATTCAAGACCATAAGAATATAGGGTTGATATATTATGGATAGACAGATAATATTGTGGGAACATGCTATTTATATAAACGATCCGGTCAACTAGCAATCATAGATAATTTGGATTAACAGGTGTAATTATGAACTCAATAGGATTGATAAACCGACCATAACCCTGGAATCTATATCTCCCGTGGTTACATGTTTAAATTTCGCAATAGTAGTTGTAATAGAAAAGTTAAACTTTTGATCATCTTGGATAGTAAATTGATTTTAGTTTGCTTAGTTAGCGTTTATCTAAGTCTCTATTGGTTCGACATCCGACTTTCGAGTCACTTTATTACCTGACGGTCACATATACTTGTGTATACTTGGGGAACCAACAAGTTTTTGGCGTCGTTGCCGCAAACTTATTTATTGATTGTTTTTCTAAGTTAAGTTTTTAATTGATTTCTGTTCAAGTTTTTAATTTTCCTATTTATTTATTTTTCTAGATTAGAAATTTACTCTTATCTTTATAGGTTTTGTTTATTTTTTTCTTCTTATTGTAAATATTTTTATTCTTGTAACAATTTGATTTTTCTCTCTTAGTGTGTTCATAGTTCTCTCAACATGATATCTGAGGGTGAAGTATACAGAGATAAGGTTATTGATGAAGACGCTTGGCTGGCGGAAGACTTTTATGGCCCGTTCTTTTGGGCTTGTCATGACCTGAACTTTGGGAGGTCTGAATTTAAATATGGGAGTAAGGGTTGGTATTTTAGGACGAATATTCACGATTAAGGGAATATGCGGAACGACGTTACCTTGTAACAAAATTGGTGAATGATTGGCCGAATGAGAGAGTTGATCTTGCATAAGAAATTGACAAGTTTGACTTGGCTTTGCACAACTTGGATGCAGATTTGAGTGCAAAGGTTGATGCGTTCAATGCCCAACAATTTAATAATGAGTTGTGTGAAACTGAAAAAATTCTTCTAGACCAAATTAAGGAGCTAAAACGAGAATACCAAGCATTAGACCATATTTTTCTTGAGGATATGTTGAGAAAAGTGTTCTAGAGTCATGTGAGGAAGTAGATATTGTTATATTTGAAGAATCTAATGTGTGTACATATGAGGATGTAAATAGTGACGCAATTCTAGAGTTGGAATGCATTAGTCCTTATTCCATCATTTTTCAACATTGTGTTTGGATGATGATATGAGAATTGAGTATTCGAGCCTTTAGAGGAGCCAACGAACGAGGAACAAGGTACTTACATTCTGGAATTTATCGTGCCACGGAGACATAATTACATACCTCATCTAAAGGCAAAGAAATGTAGAGTGAAAAATCTATTACTTGGCTCGGTTATACTTATAGCCCCACCACTGGAGCATAGTCGCAGACTAGATACCATGTTAGCATGCTTTGAATGGTAGGAGCTTAATTTTTTTCGTCTATTATAGTTGTTTGTTCGAGGACGAACCGAGGTTTAAGTGTGGGATAGTAATGTTAGGTATATTTTCGTACGTTTCGATATTAATTTGCTCACATTTTTACTGCTCTTTTATTGTATTTGATATTGAACATACCCAATTTAACTTGATTATGGAGTTTTATACTTAATTAAATGTTAATGGATAATATAGGTACATTAAAAATAAAATTCGGAGCAAAAATTATTAATCTAAAGGAGTGATGATTGAATAAAGGTTATAAAGGAATTGAACAAGCAAAATGATATGAAAACCAGAATGAATTGAGGAATTAGCTGAAGACGTGAAGAATTGACAGTCGCAGGCGACGCGAGAGTTTTAACTCGCGATGCCAGGTCTACAACGAGATACTTCTGTGCCTTTTGCCTCGCGACGCGAGGTCCAGTGCGAGATTGTTCCGCGCTTATAAGCTAGCGACACATGGTTTGTAGCGAGGTGATTCGCGTGTTCCATGATTCAAGCTTATTTTGTCTCTTTTTTAATTTTGAATTTGATTATTTCGTTTAGGCATTTTCCCTATACATATAAATAGTCATTAAACATCATTTTAAAGGAATTTTTGACAGATTTTAGACCTAGAGAGAGCACGGAGGCCGTGGAGACCGGAATTCATCAGATTCTATCTTTCTTCCATCAAATTTAGTAATCTTTATTTTTTTCTTGATAATTTGTTGTTTTGCTACCATGTCTATGTGGAGCTAAACTTTACGTTGTAGGGTTGTGGTTGTCATGAATATTGAAGTTTATTAATTATATTACTGTTAATTCGAGTCATCGTCTTTGGTTATTTCTCTAATTATGTGCATAATTGTTTAATTATTTGGTTAGGAGTTGAGTTCTATTTACTATCTATGCGATGCTTGGGAGAGTCGTGTTTAGGTTAGAGTAGAATTGAAGAGCTTGTTTCTAAACCCGTGGCTCGGGGAAAGATTTCGCGGTTAGGATATGAATATACCTAACAATCTTGCTTAGTTGAATATCGTATTATAATTGTTCACGATAGATTCAAGACCATAGGAATAAAGGGTTGATATATTATGGATAGACAAATAGTATTGTGGGAACATGCTATTTATATAAACGATCCGGTCAACTAGCAATCATAGATAGTTTGGATTAACATGTATAATTACGAATTCAATAGGATTGATAAACCGACCGCAATCCTGGAATCTATATCTTCCGTGGTTTTGGTTTAAATTTCGCAATAGTAGTTGTAATAGAAAAGTTAAACCTTTGATTATCTTGAACAGTAAATTGATTTTAGTTTGCTTAGTTAACGGTTAATTTAAGTCTCTATGAGTTTGACATCCAATTTTTAAATCAATTTATTACTTGACGGTCACGTATACTTGCATGTACTTGGGAACCAAGTATGACTATACATTGCTTATCTATTAGGTTATAGGCAATTATAGTCGCCTAATTCGGCTTACAAAGTCCTACTAAAATAGACATATATATATAATAATGGATTATCAACAATACGTCCATTTGCACCATCACCCTTCTTAATCTTGATGAAAGCTTGTACTGGCAGTCATTTTCACTTAATTATTCTATTAGCTTCTTTTGGTAAAGGTATTCAATTATATGGACCTTAATCCTCACTTAATCTCTCCACTACTTCATATTAATTACTTTATTGTTATACAACTTAATGATTATAAAATTTCACGAGTGCATATTATTATATGGAATGAAATCTTACAACAGTTTGCTTCTGTTGTAGGATTATGTGGAATGAAAGATTTTCTTCCCTTATTTTATGGTTTTTGGGATAGGCAGCTACTTGACATCGATTACAATTGACGGCTAAAAAGATGTTTAAATTCGTCCACGAAAATCGATCGAAATCGGTTGGAAATTGAAAAAACGATTGATTTTCGATCGTTTTTAATTAGTCGGAAAAATGATGATCGCTAACGTGTTGCGATCGAAACCGGTCAAAATTTTACGACCGAAATCGGTCGATTTACTCAAAGCGTTGACTGACTGTCAAACTTCACTAACCGACCGAAATCGATCGGTATTAATTAATTTTTTTATTTACTTAATTTTCAAATACAGATCGAAATCGGTCGGAATTTTAAATAAATAATAATTTTATTTAAATATATAATTATTTGTAAATTATAATAATTTATTAATTTATTTAAATAAATATACTTAAATTCAAATTTTTTGACCGAATTCAGTCGGACATTTTGAATTTTTGGGCAAAAAAAATGATATTTTCGACCGATTTCGGTCGATTTTCTAGGTAAAAACTGGGCAAAAAATACCTACTTTTAAGCTACACAACTTGCCAATTACAACCAATATCCATTCTTTAATGACAGTATTACATTGCTGCCATAATTAATCAACAACAACAACAATTAACTAACAACAACAGCAACAATTAACCAACAACTCTAATAACAATCACAACAACAACACTAATAACAACAACAATACCAACTACTATACAAATGTTCAATAACAAAATAATATCAACAATACAATCATCATTCAAAACTAGTCTCAATTAAATATTGACAAGTTCAATGCTTTGTTTAGCAATACACAACATTCAATGAGTGTTTTATATTGCATCATCTCCATCTTCACTACTAGAACCTTCATCGTCAGCATGGTTCGAAGGATCACGATGAGAAAGATTAGCACACGGGGAAGGCTCACGAGACCGGGGAATGGGGAAAGCACCACCAGCAAGAAGATTGGCCAGCTGACCTTGAAGGAGATTAAATTGTTCGTCCCTCTTTTATAGTTGAACTTGAAGGGTACCAAATTGCTCATCTCTCTTTTGTTATCTAGACTTTGTCTCTTCAAGCTCTGCTATCAGCTTTTGCGATCTTTTGTTCCATAGACGAGATAGTCGACCTATCAATTGCCTCGACTTGGACGGAAGTCCCTACGCCTTGCAATCCAGCCCTGTAGCGCCGAAATGATCTCTCTGGAAGGCCGTATACTATCCCCTTTTTAGGACCACCGACAACATCCAACCATATCCTCTGCGCTTCTTCGTCTGAAAAGGGTGTTCGCTCGCCTTGCTCATTCGGTGGCAAGCTTTGAGTGTATTCCTCCACATTAATCTTGTAGCGAACCTTTATTTAGAAGATAGAAAATTATTAACTATATAATATTATAAATATTTATAGTAGTTATGAAACTTACATATGCAGTCTCCGCCCGGTCCTCGACCCATCTACTTGGATTTGTCGGTGCCTTCTTCTTCCGGATGTGAGTCTCCATGAAGAACTCATATAGTTTGTTCTTCCGGTGCATAATAAATTATAATTTGTTAGCCCACTCAATTAATCTGGCATAATTAGTTAAGCCTAATTTTGTAAAAGCAATAAACACTAATAGAACAATATTATCCCCTAAATTAATAAACCCTAAATTTCTATCATTAATCATATAATTAGACTCGGTAAACAATGAATTAGTTAAGACATTCAATTATACTAACTCAAGATTCATAATTTAAGGTAGTTCTATCATTAATTTGAATTCTATTAAGAACCATAAGTTCATAATTTAAAGTAGTTCATAATTTATACATTAAGTTCATACATTAGTATAGTGTAATGTACACACACACACACACACACACACACACACACA
>ML344718.1:0-11790 GCA_005239505.1 Nicotiana paniculata | reverse complement strand
TGAAGAGGATGCAGAAAAGACAACCTTCACTACACCCTGGGGAACATACTGTTACCGGGTCATACCATTTGGTTTAAAGAACGTTGGGGCAACTTATATGAGGGTCATGACCGCCATATTTCACGACATGATGCATTAGGAGATTGAGGTGTACGTAGATGATGTGATCGTTAAGTCCACAACCCAAAGTGACCACATGCAGCATTTGAGGAAATTCTTCGAGCGCCTGCGTAGATATGATTTGAAATTAAAACCAGCCAAATGCGCTTTCGGAGTTCCATCTGGAAAATTACTGGGATTTATAGTCAGTCGACGGGGCATTGAGCTAGACCCAACAAAGATAAAATCTATTCGGGATCTCCCACCCCCAAGAACCAAGAAAGAAGTCATGAGACTGTTGGGTAGTTTGAATTACATCAGCAGGTTCATCGCTCAATTGACCTCCACATGCGAGCCTATATTCAAGCTATTGAAAAAAGATGCGGCCATCAATTGGACAAACGAGTGCCATGACACTTTTGACAAGATCAAAGAATATCTGTCAAATCCTCCAGTGTTAGTCCCACTAGAACCAGGGAGACCTCTATTCCTATACCTGACGGTGCTAGAAAACTCCTTTGGGTGTGTTCTCGGGCAACACGATGCAATCGAGAAGAAAAAGCAGGCCATTTATTACTTAAGTAAGAAGTTCACAAGCTACAAAGCCAAGTATTCTCAGTTAGAAAGGACTTGTTGCACTCTAACTTGGGTTTCTCAGAAGCTCCGACATTATTTATTGGCCTATACCACCTACCTCATCACGAGGCTGGATCCTTTGAAGTACATATTCCAAAAGTCAATGTCCACCGGGAGATTAGCAAAATGGAAAATCTTGCTCACATAATTCGATATTGTCTATGTCACTCGCACAACTATGAAAGCTCAAGCATTGGCCGATCATCTAGCTGAAAATCTGGTTGATGATGAATACCAACCCTTGAGCACTTATTTTTCGGATGAAGAAATCAACTCCGTCGAAATAATCTCGGAAGGCGCTGACACCTGGAAAATGTTCTTCGACGGAGCAGCCAATGCGATAGGTATTGGGATAGGAGCGATCTTGATTTCACCCACAGGACAACACTACCCTGCCACGACCCGCCTTCATTTCTTCTGCACAAACAATACTGCTGAATATGAAGCTTGTATAATGGGCATGAACATGGTCATTGACATGGATGTAGAAGAGTTGTTGATCATGGGGGACTCCGATTTGATCATTAAGCAGGCTCAGGGAGAGTGGGAAACTCGAGATGTTAAACTCCTTCCCTACAGACAGCATGTGGAGAATCTTAGTAAGCGATTCAAAGCCGTCGAGTTCAGATATATTCCTCGGTGCCACAATGAGTTAGCCGATGCGCTGGCCACCCTAGCTGCAATGCTGCCCTATCCGGGTAATGTTCGCATAGACCCATTGGAGATCCAAATCAAGGAAAGACATGGTTATTGCAACACGGTCGAAGTAGAACCCGATGTCCAACCATGGTATCATGATATTAAAAGATTTTTGAAGACAAGAGAATATCCCGAGCAGGCCAACGGAGACCAAAAGAGAACTATCCGAAGGCTCGCCAGCAGTTTCTTCCTAAGTGGGGAAGTACTGTATAAAAAGACTCCCGATCTGAATCTGTTAAGATGTGTAGACGCCAAAGAATCCAAAAGGATCATGGGCGAGGTCCATTCAGGAGTATGTGGTCCCCACATGAATGGGTACGTCCTCGCAAAGAAAATCTTGCAGGCTGGATATTATTGGATAACCATGGAGAAAGATTGTTTCGGTTTGTCCGGAAGTGCCATAAGTGTCAAATACATGGCGACCTAATCCATGCGCCACCATCAGAATTGCATCCTATGTCGGCACCCTGGCCGTTCGTTGCTTGGGGAATGGATGTCATTGGTCCAATTGAGCCAAGGGCCTCAAACGGGCACATATTCATTTTGGTTGCTATCGACTATTTCACAAAATGGGTCGAGGCCGTCACGTTCAAAGCTGTCACTAAGAAAGTGGTGGTGGATTTTGTGCATGCTAATATCATCTGTCGTTTTGGTATCCCAGAAACTATCATTACCGACAATGCCGCGAATCTAAACAGTAACTTGATGAGAGAGGTATGTGAACAGTTCCAGATAACACACCGCAACTCGACCCCTTACCGGCCCAAAGCCAATGGCGCCGATTGAAGCAACAAACAAAAACATCAAGAAAATTCTCAGGAAAATGATTCAAACATCCAGGAAATGGCATGAAAAGCTGCCTTTTGCATTGTTGGGATATCGCACGACCGTGCGCACATCGGTTGGGGCTACCCCTTACCTATTGGTTTATGGCACTGAAGCCGTAATACCCGCGAAAGTCGAGATTCCTTCCCTTCGGATTATCGTCGAAGTAGAAATTAAGGACAATGAGTGGGTCAAGACCCGACTGGAGCAATAAACTCTAATTTATGAGAAAAGAATGGCCGCAGTTTGCCATGGACAATTATACCAGCAAAGAATGACCCGCGCTTATAACAAGAAAGTACGACCTAGGAACTTCGAAGTAGGGAAACTCGTTTTAAGACGTATCCTCCCGCACCACGAAGAAGCGAAAGGAAAATTCGCCCCAAACTGGAAGGTCCATACATCATAAGAAAATTGCTACCAAAATGAGCGTTATACCTGGGGGACATCAAAGGAAATGACCATGAAACGGCTGTCAATACAGATGCCGTCAAAAGGTACTATGTTTGATCCTCTATATATTTTCAAAAGTTCTCCGGTTGGGATGACGAAGGCTTTCATTCTCGCTACCCAAACAACATTAACCCTTTTGCAAACCCTTTGAGCCGGTTACTCTTCTTTGATTACCCTCTTTGGAACCGAAAGTGTTATTGGAAAACAACAAAGAGATGTTGAAAAAAAGAAACAAAAAATGATGAAATGAAAACAAATCATCAAATCAAAGAAAAAAAAAAGAAAAAAAAAGAAAAAAAAACAACAAAGACAAAAGTTTCCTGAACTACGTTCGACTTGATTCCGAAAAGATACGTAGGCAGCCTTTCCCTGGGGTTCAGTCACACCAAAATAAAAATCCACATTTCCCCAAGAGTTTAAGCTGGGGCAAGTGTTAAGATTAGAAAATGTGTCACCTGAAAGGTTCCAAAGTTGTAATTCAACACAAATTCTAATCACCAAAAACCCTGTTCAAGTCCTTCCGATCAATCAGCAAAGATGTCCAAAATTGGAGGATACAGTTGTTTGGATCCAACTACAAGCAAATGAGGGAAATCAAAATGAGAGAATCTCATTGGTGAAAACTCACACGGGCACTGTAAGGCGACAGTAAGTAGAGAAATTAAAAATGAGAGAGTCTTGTTAGTGAAAACTCGCAAAGAGCACTACAAGGCGAGAGTGAGAAGAGAAATGAGAGAGGTTAGTTGGTGAAAACTCGCAAAGAGCACTACAAGGCGAGAGTGAGAAGAGAAATGAGAGAGGTTAGTTGGTGAAAACTCGCAAAGGGCGCCACTGATCGAAAAGGATAATGGGTCACCGACATGGACGCGGTCCGGGGCAAGGTTTCTCAATCTCGAGGAAACAGGTGCAACTCGAAAGCAACCATGCAACAAGCAGGTGCAACCAAAAGAAATTTGCGCAAGGGCTAGAAGGAGCTCTGCAACATTGACTCCAAAGAAATGGAAGTTTTCTCCAAGAAATCTTTTTCCGCATGCATGAAAAATAGAAAAAAATAAAAAATAATAAAATAAGAAGAAGAGATGAAGAATTGAAGTTGAAAATAACACAAAGTAGTACTGGGCCTCCAATCCCCAATTACACTTTTTCCCGACGCAGGGCATACACTCCCGTAGTCGATGCCAATCAAGGGTATACACTCCCTGGTTGATGTTTCCTTTTCCAATCAAGGGTATACACTCCCTGGTTGATGTTTTATTTTCCAATCAAAGGTGTACACTTCCCGGTTGATGCTTCTTTTCCAATCAAGGGTATACACTCCCCGGTTGATGATTCCTTTCCCAATCAAGGGTATACACTTCCTGGTTGATTTTCTTTTCCCGACGCAGGGTATACACTCCCGTAGTCGATGCCAATCAAGGGTATACACTCCCTGGTTGATGTTTCCTTTTCCAATCAAAGGTATACACTCCCTGGTTGATGTTTTATTTTCCAATCAAGGGTATACACTCCCTGGTTGATGCTTTATTTTCCAATCAAGGATATACGCTCCCTGGTTGATGCTTCCTTTCCCAATCAAGGGTATACATTCCCTGGTTGATTTTCTTTTCCCGACGCAGGGTATACACTCCCGTAGTCTATGCCAATCAAGAGTATACACTCCCTGGTTGATGCTTCCTTTCCCAATCAAGGGTATACATTCCCTGGTTGATTTTCTTTTCCCGACGCAGGGTATACACTCCCGTAGTCTATGCCAATCAAGAGTATACACTCCCTGGTTGATGTTTCTTTTTCCAATCAAGGGTATACACTCCCTTTNNTTTTCCAATCAAGGGTATACACTCCCTGGTTGATGTCTTATTTTCCAATCAAGGGTATACACTCCCTGGTGAATTTTATTTTCCCGACGCAGGGTATACACTCCCGTAGTCGATGCCAATCAAGGGTATACACTCCCTGGTTATGTTTCCTTTTCCAATCAAGGGTATACACTCCCTGGTTGATGCTTCCTTTCCCAATCAAGGGTATACACTCCCTGGTTGATTTTATTTTCCCAACGCAGGGTATACACTCCCGTAGTCGATGCCAATCAAGGGTATACACTCCCTGGTTATGTTTCCTTTTCCAATCAAGGGTATACACTCCCTGGTTGATGTTTTCTTTCTAATCAAGGGTATACACTCCCTGGTTGATGTTTTCTTTTCCAATCAAGGGTATATACTCCTTGGTTGATGTTTTATTTTCCAATCAAGGGTATACACTCCCTGGTTGTTGCTTCCTTTTCCAATCAAGGGTATACACTCCCTGGTTGATTTTCTTTTCCCGATACAGGGTATACACTCCCGTAGTCGATGCCAATCAAGGGTATACACTCCCTGGTTGGTGCTTTCTTTTCCAATCAAGGGTATACACTCTCTGGTTGATGTTTATTTTCCAATCAAGGGTATACACTCCCTGGTTGATTTCTTTTCCAACATAGGGTACACAATCCCTAGTTGATTTCTTTTTGCAACATAGGGCTCCCAACCCCTAGTTGATCCCACTTTGAGATATAAGTTATCCACCGCTAGTCTGCAGTAACTCCGGGTGCACCAGTCCCGGCTTTTTATTGCTTTCAATAATGAAGTAGCATAGATTTTGTTACAATAACTCACGAAATTTTCCTAGTGAAAACTGGGGAAGAAAGTTTTGTTCGTTTATTTTGATTTTTTGTGCAGATTATGTTTCTAGGATATTGGAACTCGAGACGACCAAAAAGAAGAAGTTTCGATCCAAAAAAAAAATATAACAAAACAAAAAGAAGAAAGAGAAGATTGAATCCAAAAGTGCACAAACGGGGAAGATGTGGACTATTCAGGACGAGATTGAAGTCATCCGTCCAGTATATCCTGCTTTGATCCGAGGAACGATAAGACAAAACCAGCATCTGCGATTAACAAACACCAGGATCCAGGTCAGAGTCAGCAAAAGATCAAGACTCAAGACCAAGTCCTAGATAGGAATCTTGTAATTTAGCAGCTGATAGGTTTTAATTAGTCCTTCGTTTTGTACTTGGGTGTAATAAGGAGATCAGCAGCAGTAACAGCAGCAACAGCCACAGTGAAATCACAATCACCCGGTAGTCCCAGCTACAAAAATTTTCAGAACTACACTGACCTGATTCCTTTATAGCCAAGGATATGTAGGCAACCTTGAAGCGTGGTTCGGTCAAACTTTTCAAAAACGCTTCACATGGAGTATTTGAACGGGTAAAAGTTGTTCATAACTGCTCACTTTGTCTTTTCCCGAAAACTCTTCGCATTTCCGAGCAAAGAGGGGTAGCGTGAGCATGCAATTTTTAACCTACTATATATTCCTACAAAATTCAATAAATTAATTAGTGTTATAAATCTTTGTTGAATTTCAATGTCTGTATGCGAATTATTTGCATTGCATAAATCATAATTTGTCTTTTAAAATTCATAAATAATTTAAAGTTGCATGATCCGGTGCATAACTTCAATCATTTTATCGAAAAATTACGGAAAATTATTCTTCAAATAATTACAAATGTTAACTAGAAATTTCACCTTTTAATTTACTCATTAATTAAAATTTAAACTAGGGTTAGATCTAATTAATATATTATTTGTAATTGATTGAAATAAATAACAACAAAAATGTTGATTATTTTACACAATGTAGATTTAATGATTAATTTATTCATTTTTTCTAACAAAATTGTGAAATTTATTCTTTAAATGATATGAGTATTAAATTAAATGGTATTACTCTCAATTAATTTATAATTAGACAAAGACTAAGTTAGAATTAATTACTATTTTTGTTGTGTTTTGATCTAATTCAAATTAATTAATTAGTTTAGATTAGCCTAAAAGGGGATTAAAATCGGACCTGGGCAAAAATTACCCAGGCCCAAACCCCTTCTCTATACACAAACACACCCAGCCCAAGACCATAAACCCGTCCAAACAACCCTGNCCCCCCCCCCCCAAAAAAAAAAAACGACCCCGTTTCAATTAAGGAAACAATCCCAGTCGTTGATCTATTTAGATCCAACAGCTGGGAACTCAACAACCCTAACCTATATATCTGTTCCTAAACCCCTACCCCTCAGAACTCAAAGCCTTACACCCCCCACAGATCATCTCTCTCATCTGTCTCTCTAACCCTAGCCACCTCACCAGGTTCCACCGCCTTCTGGCCCCCGGACCTCCACCAATCGAGCCCAAATTTCACCTAGATGATCCTATCTTCATCCTCAATCATCTCCTACCATTGGTTTCATCAGAAACCCGCTCAAATCCCTCAAATTTCAGATCTAAAAATTTGAAACCCTAGAAATCCCACTCCGGCCGATTTAGAGATAACCAACGGCTCGGACCTTCATGAGTCAATTGCTCTTGACTAGAGCAATTAATTCATGAGGGTTGGACTCATTTTCAAACCCTGCCAGAGTCCGACCAAGGTCTAGCGACCCCCAAGTTTTCCGGCCAAAGCTTTTTCTAGAAAAAGAAACGGGTATTTCCTTTTTCTTTTGTCTGTTCCTAGGGTTTTACTGTGAAAAGAAATCATGACCAAATTAATAGGTTTAATTACTGTTTCCATTGTTTCTTCTTAGACCAGTTTATTTCTCTTGTTATTTTGCTCCTGTTTGCTTGAACTTTCCTTCTTGTAATTAATTCAGAACCTGAATAAACTTCCTTGCTTAGTAGATAACTTAAGATTCTTATTACTATATCAGTGCATATATGTTTCCTATCATTGATTCATGTTTGGTTAATTGACCTTGTGTATTGTTAGTTCACACATACATGCTTAGGTTAATTGAACCCTGTTTGGATATTGGAATGATATAGCTCAGGTTTTGACGATTCATGAGTTTAAATGTGCTTCATGTATTTGCATCAGTTGATTGACCATGTTTAGGTTTCTTTGTATTATGCTCAGTTATTCAATCCCCTAGCTTGTTTTCTGATTTTTAGTTTATTGTTGAATTGATTTCACCTCAACTCACCTTTGATTTAGTAGTCTGATTAGCTAACTATTAATTAGTTGATTAGGTATACCCTTGGAACTAAGATAACTAATAGTATAATTGGAAACTAACTCTAAGGACCTAAACTAACTAACTAAGAACCTGAAAATAGCTCACCTAAAATCAAAGATTGATTAGTGAGTTAGTCATCTCAATTAGTCAATATTTAATAAGCTAATTACATACTAAGCTAAGAGTTAGTTAATTGCAACTTCACTAATGGTTAATTAAGTTGATCACTCAATTATGTTGATTAAGTAAATGACTCAAATTGAGTTAATCACAATTAGTTTTAAATCTAAAATAATTGACCTAAGCTTAATCTCTAGTTAATGATGAATCAATTTCAAGTTCTTTAACCTAGTAATTAACCCAAATCAATAGATAATCTTGATTAATCTTAAAGGGTAATTCTAAGGATATTAAGGGATAGTTTAGGAATTAAAACTGAAGAATCTTGGGTATAACAACCCAAGAAACTTCTAGAATTAGGAAAATATCATAAGAATCAGATTCTTTAAGGGTAAAATAGTAACTTTAAAAGGGGATAAGGGCTGGAATTAATAGAATGTTCTAAAAGAAGGTACAACTGTCCAAAAGAATAAGGTCTGACTGTTGTACTTGTACTATTTCAGCCTAATAGGATTAGGAATATCCTCTAAAGATGTTACTCTGAATTTCCCTATATATAGACTAGGATGTTCAGCCTAAGGGGGCTCTCTTTTTTTGGAAAAAACTTCGGACATTCTGAAAAAGCTCTCGGTTAGCTACTGAAAATACAGAATACTTTCCATTCAAGAACAAAAGTTTTTTTTCCAAAAAAAAAAATATTATTAGAAAAAGAAAGAATCTGGTTTCTTTTGGAAAACAAGTTCACAAACAGATGACCTAGTTTAGCTTCTATCTTTTTTTTTTTTTGGATTCTGATTTCTGGAGGTTCTTTTTAGTATTCACTCTCAAAATTCTGGGTTGATTGCTGCTGGTTTACTGAGTTTACTTGGGTTCTCTCTGGTTTTCTGTTGCTGTTGCTGGTTTTTCTTCCTTGTTGCTGTTTGTTGTTCATACTTGACATTTATTTGGTCAAGTCTCTTGCTGGTTTTTCTCTTTAAAGGTTGTAATAGTGAACTTTATACAAAAATTATTGAATCCAGAACTTGTATTAAACTTGTTGGTTCATGTTGTGTTTTCTTCAAGAATATGTGAATCTGAATCTTCTTCTCCTCCTTTCTTAATGTAGAAACTGAAGTAAGATTATTTTTATCTAAGTGTATGCATGCAAATCTTGGTGCTTGGTTATTTGCTGAGTTTCTGATAATAAGTTTAACATTTGATAGTTAGGTGGTAATTTCATATGTGTTTAGCATGTTAGAAAGATAAATTGCACTAGGGTAGATGAATTTGACGTTTCAATGGTCAAATTCACCCTACACTAGTGCACAAACAGTAGTATAGATAGCTGAAATTCATCCTTTAAAGGGTACAAAGCATGTAGTAAAGAAGGCATAGAGTTGAGGAGTCAAAACCCCTGAATAGTCTGATTCATCCTCTAAAAAGCCTGAAAATCAAAGTCACAATACAAGTGTGAATCAAGTGTTACCAAAAGTGACTAATAGGGAGTTGAATCTGACCCTTCTCATGGTCGGATTCACCCTACAATAATGCATAAACGATTATAGAGTAAATAGATTATCATTACAAAAGGTATTAAGACAGGAATCTAGGCCCAAAAATGGTCAGATTCATATCTTAAGAAATGCCTAAGAGTAGTCAAATCACTACATGAATTAAGGCCATAATCTATTAAATGATTAAAGGTCTGATGGGTTTGCATCTTGGGAGTTGAACCTGACCTCTTTTATGGGCGAGATTCATTCCAAGAGAAATGCATAAAAAATAGGTTATGTCCTTTAGAATCGAAACTATAACATGATTAGGATTAAATCTAACCCAATAATGGTCATGTTTTGCCTAAAAACACGCATGGAACGTATTTTTTTAGATCAGCTGCCTTATGATTAAGAAATACAGAATCCAAAGCCCCCTGAAGGCTGGCTTGCACAGGAGCAGTTCCGTCCTCTCATTATTTTGCACTTATTGTTTTCATTCTTAGGAAATTGTATTTCATAGTGAAATGAGAATGTAATATTATAAAATTTTGTATTTTAGTTGTAAGTATGGATTGGATACTGTGAACTATTATTTCAGTTTCTTTTTTTTTTCTCACACTTCTCGCTAAAATCCAGAATTGGGCCAATTTGGATGAAGCAGCCCATTAGGGCTTTAATCAAGTTTAGCTCCCTAGGCCATTGGGCCACAAGGGAGTAGATAGGCTTAAAATTAGAGTTATTTGCTCTAAGAGGTATTTTAATGACAGTAGGCAATTTAATCAAAAGCAGTCATTTGTATCTTAATTGGTCAATAAAAACTTTCTCTGTAAATATCTACTAGAATTTTAAACGCACGCTATTTCAGATTCCTTAATTTTTGATACAAATAGAATTGTTGATCCAAAACGTTGTAGTTTATTTCACATTCTTTAAGTTTCTGAAATGGTGTATGAACACTTCTCCCATAAAGATACATATAAATCCTGGCTTTAGATCTGTTTAAAAATGGACAAAGATTTCTAAACATGAATTGGTAAAATTTGTTCGTACCACGTTCTCTCTAAGTTATAAAATTGTTTTTCGAAGTTTACCAAATAGGAACGAGACAGTGATCAAAAAATATATGTATAGGCGTGTACAAATACGTGTCCATGAATGATGTGTATTGTGTTAGCATATTCCTACTCTTTTTTGTTGAACTGAAATATGGATTGTTTTGGATCTGGGTGAAACTCTGCTTGCTGACCTATCTTGAAGTAGTTTAAATTAATCAAAAGATTACCCTTATGGCAAAATTAGTCACAATTAGGATTGTCCAAAGAGTTAAATAAAAAATTGGACTAAATATGGCCATAGCCCAAGAATCTTGTCCTTTAGGTTAGCAAGTTTTAGACAATCTTCACATACCTTCTAGATAGAATCATGCCCTTTTAGATTGAAATTTGATAAAGAGTTGAACATTACCCCAAAACTATCGTAATCTACACTCGGGTGTGACAACTCATGTCCCCGACCCCAAAACTTCAAATTATAATAAAAATCACATGTTGTAATTACGGGTGCATTTCATGTAGCGTGGTTATAATGTGCCCAAAAACAAATAAGTGCACGACATCGTGACTTATTCAAGATAAATCCGTAAGTATTAAAAGCGGTTTTTAAAAGTAAAAAATGGCTAAAAAAGCACAATAGGTTTAAAATATGTAAATAATTAGATGATTAGGCCAAATATTAATATTTAAGCGACCGTGCTAGAACCACGGAATTTGGGAGTGCCTAACACCTTCTCCCGGGTCAACAGAATTCCTTACTCGAATTTCTTGTCGCAGACAAATCAAAACAGAGTCAAATTTTCTCGGTTTGGGATTTTTTTTTTACAAAAAACAAAATAGTGTTCCGGAGCATCGTCAAAAATCCGGGTGGCGACTCTGAAATAATAATAAGTCCCAAAATCGAATAATGTCACTTTAATTGGAAAAACTCTCTCATCACCCTCACCGGTGAAAAAGGAGGTGTGACAGCCATTATGCCTCTGATTAATATCATGAAATCAACTTTACCAACATACGTATTTTCGGGACCCATGAACAGAAGATAATAATAATTCTCATGGGAAATCAAGAATATAGACTCCCCTACTATTTCTATGAATAGAGTAATTTATAGAAATTGTGTATTTGCTCGTTTCTTCAGTATAATTTGGACCATGCCAAAAGAAAGAAGGGATAGCCTTAACATATCTGAGCCGATTCTCTTGGCAATCCCTCTAACACACGTCAATTGCATCAACACGGAACAAGTCGTATGAAGAGCTCAACACAATCACGTTGCTCAAAGAAAATTTGGCCAAAATATTTCCATCCCCATAATGTCGTTTGATCACGCTCAACTATGTCTTATAGAAAGACTAAACGGGCGCTGCAAATATAATCTGGG
>ML344717.1:0-25550 GCA_005239505.1 Nicotiana paniculata | reverse complement strand
GCAGGGATTGGGGTTAGGTGGGTGGGTGTGGGGGTGGGTTGGTGAGGTTGGGGAAGGTTGAGAAGGAAATCTGGAAAATATTTTCTCTTCTCTTGATAAGGAAAATATTTTCCTCCAATTGGAGAAAATGAGTTGATAAGGAAAATATTTTCCAAAACATTTAAACCAATCAAATATGGGAAAATTAAAAAATATTTTCCTTCATACCAAACACACCCTAAAAGGTGTCGATTTCGTCACCTCTACCCTTGTTCTTCTTATTACATACTGAATGTATTCAATAATTTTAATCAAAAAAATTTGTCTAGACTAACTTTTATAAATATTTTCTAATTTTTCCATGTTTGATTGGCTTAAATGTTTTGAAAATTTGGAAAACATTTTCATCGTGAAGTCATTTTCCTCTAATTGGAAGAAAATATTTTTCTTATCAAAAGAAGGGAAAATATTTTCCAAAACTCTTTTTCAACCTTCTCCGCCCTATTTCTCATCCCCACCAACCCATCCCACGCACCCCATCCATCCCAACCCCAAACTACCCCTACCCCACCCACCCTCAATCGCCTCAACCCTAAATAAAAATATTATTAAGAACACTCTTTTTCATGTTGTAAATAGAGTACTTGTTTTTATTTCAACAAAATGAGTATACTCTTTTCATGATATAGAAAAGATATTTTCCTTCATTTAACAAAACGAATACTTTCTTTTTATGATGTAGCAAAAGTATTTTCTTTTATTTCAACAAAACGAATACTTTCTTTTCATGATGTAGAAAAAATATTTTCTTTCGTTTCAACAAACTGAGTATTTTCTTTTCATGATGTAGAAAAAATATTTTGTTTCATTCAATGAAATGAGTAATTTATTTTCATAGTGCATAAAGTATACTTTCTTTTTCAACAATTTTTGTTTTAGTTGTTGATCTCAAATTTCAACGTTATTTTTTTGTGAAAAAGTAAAGTAACGTATTAGTTCCTTTGNTATTCGCTCACTTCCTAAAAAAAAAGGGCCGGGGGGGGGGGGGGGGGGGGGGGGGAGTAAGGAAGGAATAAGGAAGCGTGAGGATTTTGTGGAAGGTGGGCTAAGAAAAGTAGCATAAAAAATTATTTTTCTAAAAATATTTTATATCTTCTAACCAAACACTAGAAGATATTTTCAAAAAAAGTTTTTCATCCCTTTCAATTTAGAAGACACATTTCGCTTATCGATAGTCAAAATATTTTAAAATGTATTTTTCTATCATATTAACATGAGAAAAATTATAACTTATAGTACTTTTCGTCTAATTTTTAAATATTTAAATTTTAATTTTAAAATATTGAGTTGAATTAATTAAATTTAGTCGAACTGACTTTAGATAAGTGAAATGACATTTTGAAACAGCGAGAGTAATAAATATATATATTTTTAATTACTCAAACATTTAAAGCATATATCTAAGAAAAGGATACCGGGTTTCCTCCCTATAAATAGATGGCTTCTTCCCTATTTCGATTTGTAAGTGAAAGATATCTTAATATGATTTTCCTGTGAATTATTTTCTTGTGGATATCCATCACAAATCTTCAAGTCACTTGCTGCCATGGCTAGTGATGATGAAATTGTCACAGATCTGTATCCCCATATCCGAGTCTACAAAAACGGCCGCGTTGAACGTTTCTACCATTTACACAATTTATTCTACGTTCCACCTTCACCAGATCAAGATCCAGACACTGGTGTCTCCTCTAAAGACATCACTATCTCTTCTCACGTTTCTGCTAGGCTTTATTTACCAAAAAACACAACTTCTTCTGACCAAAAAAAACTCCCAATCATAGTATTTTACCATGGTGGTGGACTCATTCTTAATTCAGCATTCTTTAATGTGTTTCATCGTTTCCTTAATCTCTTGGTTTCTGAATCCAATTCAATTGCTGTCTCTGTTGAATACAGATTAGCACCAGAACATGATGTGACAACCGTTTATGAAGATTCTTGGACCGCACTTCAATGGGTAGCTAGTGGAAATGATTCGTGGTTAACAAATTATGGTGATTTTAATAAAATGTTTATAGTTGGGGAAAGTGGTGGAGCTAATATTGTTTTTAACATGGTTATGAGAGCTGGTAGAGAAAAATTAAATGGTGATGTTAAAATTTGTGGTTCAATTCTTGCTTGTCCTTATTTTGTGATCCCATATGATGAAAATGTTGATGTGAAGGATTTGATAGTTTATAAGTTATGGACAAATGTTGTTTCTCCAAAAATTGAACCTCTTGATTGTCCTATGATTAATCCTCTTTGTAAAACGGCTCCTAGTTTATCGGAACTAGGTTGTTCCAAGTTGTTTGTGTGTCTTGCTGAGAAAGATGAATTGATTCCTGGTGAACTGGAGATGCGATTTGTTGAAGGTGTGAAGAAAAGTGGATGGAATGGAGAGTTTGTGTTTTTTGTGGTCGAAGGAGAAGGTCATTCTTTTTTTATATTTGATCCTGAAACTGAGAAAGCTAGAGATCTCATTAAGCGATTTGCTTCTTTCATCCAAAGCAAGTGATTACATTTTTCTTGTTCTAGCAAGTGAATAATTGGCCGATTCGACCGTTTATCGGGAATAGTTTCTCTATTTTTAGAAAGTATGGGTAAGATTATCTTTATCAAACCCTACTCGTAAGATTACAATGACTTTTATTGTTGTATAATTGATTGTTAAACTTACTACTAATACTAATGTCTTTGTGTCATTTTAAATCTTATTCTAATAAAAGTTTTAGCTTGCTTAGAGCCCGTTTGGACATGATAATTTTTTTTTCTGAAAAATTCACTCTTTTCGTAATTAGTGTTTGGCCATAAAATTTTCAAGATGAATTTTGGAAAAAATTTCGAAATTCTGAAAATTCCAAAAGGCTGTTTTTCAAAATTTTCACTTAGATCACTCACAAAACTTCAAAAACAACCCAAAATTATATTCATGTCCAAGCACAACTCTAATTTTCAAATACCATTTTCACTTTTAAAAATTTTCACTTTTTTTTTGAAATTTTACAATTCTTATGTCGAACCGCCCACTTAATGTTGGTTCAAAACTCTTTTCTTACCTTTATTGATTGAGGGGTTTCCTTTAAGATATAGTAGAATCAGATCGAAACGAGGAAGAGAATTCTAAGTTAATTTTTCTTCTTTCTTTTTTTCAATCACGTTTATAAAACAATCTGTGAAAATAGAGCAAATAAATATCTTGTCTTTCAATTGATTGTTTTACTTCTGCTTCCCCTTGAATCTAAAGACAATATGATAGCAAGGAAAGATTTCATCTACTCCCTCCGTTTCAGTTTATGTGAACCTATATTTTTCTAGTCCGTTTTTAAAAAAATGAACGCTTTCTAAATTTGGAAATAATTTTGGTTAAGCTTACAATTTTACCCTTAATGAGAAGCTTTTATAACCACACAAATACTCTGGGCCCCTTTTTGACTTGTTTAGGACCACAAATTTCAAAAGTTTTCATTTTTTCTTAAACTCCGTGATCAGTCAAACAGGTTCATATACATTAAAACGGAGGGAGTAAGTCGTAATAAAATCTTATTTTTCTTTAAACTTTAACCAAATCATGTCCAAATGAACACATTCGCGCTTAATAATGATTTTTTAACATTCTATATATGCTAATCACGGTATAGCATTCATTTTGTGAAGAGTGGAACCGAGAAAATAGTTGAAGATGAGGATTCAATAATGGCACCTACCTCTTCTTCTGTCGGCTTCATGTTACATCATAACATGGTTCGATTGATTGACCTATATTTATAGACGGAGATGAGCAATCTGTTATAATAAAAAAGAGTACAAAATATCGAGAGAACAATCTCACGAAGAAGCAAACACAAGTGACACAGTAACACTTGTTCCGTAAAGTTCTCCCCCTAAACACGACTCTTAAACCCCTTACGACTACATTGTGGATGCTACTGAATGAGTAGGAAGGATCCTCAATTTATAAAAGTCCAAAACTTCTCCCTACAAGTAAAGGAACTAGTCAAACATGAAAGAATTATATTTTCCTTTTAAGAAAAGAAAAATTTAATTATGATAAATATATTATCTTTTCTTTCATGGGATAGAAAAACCAATTATGATAAAAAAATCTGTACAAACACGTAACAGTAAGTACCCAATACGATATAGATCGAAGGGCTAATATACATCATCTTTTTTGTTGGTGGGACCAAATGTACAGAATTGTTGGAGCCACCACACCAAGATGCAACATGCAATTCACATGGACACAAGCCTTTCCATAATGAGCATGTTACGAATTTACTCTCTGAGTTTTGCGGTTGAAAAAGGCAGAATCAGGAACAGTTTCATGCTTCTTTTTTTTCCTCCCTTGTCCCACCAAGACATTTTCCTTCAGGAAACTTTCAAGATTATCATATGTAGACATACTCTTATGCAGTAGCGGAGGCTGGATCTTCGTGAAAGAGTTCAAAAAGAAAAAAAATTGAAATAAATTGTAACTTGTGGGAATTGAACCTATGATCTTACAAAAGTTTTGAACCCCCTTGACCACTAAGCTACACTTTTGAGTTGTGTCAAGGGGATTCAAAACTTAATATATAAAGGTAAAAAATAAATTTTACCTTATATATACAGTGTAATTATTCCTCCCTTGGTGGTAATATTCCTTAGTGTTCTTTTTTCAAACAAGTCATTATTTTATATGGAACCTAATATGTTTGGATGCACGTGTTATGTTCGGGATGTTTAGCCATCTGTTACCAAGTTAGATCCCAAGGCATTGAAATATATTTTCCCAGGCTATTCTCGCCTTCAGAAAGGGTATCAGTATTATTCTACTGAAGTTGGCAAATATTTTTTGTCAATTGATGTGGTATTTTCAAAGATTACACCATTCTTCTATAAACTTCCCATTTCTACAAGTCTGGGGAAGGAAGACGAGTGGCTAGTATATCAAGTTACCCGTGCTTTGACAGAACAACCATATGATATTCCTCCATCTCTTAGTTCTTCTATTGAGCACCAATCGACTATTGT
The DNA here is from genome assembly GCA_005239505.1 of Nicotiana paniculata. Classification (NCBI taxonomy): domain Eukaryota; kingdom Viridiplantae; phylum Streptophyta; class Magnoliopsida; order Solanales; family Solanaceae; genus Nicotiana; species Nicotiana paniculata. The sequence continues at coordinate 20,513 of ML344717.1, read as the reverse complement.
ACCTTCAGCACCTACTCCATTTGTGTTAGCAAGGCCACCGATTGTTCAAGTTTACTCGCGGAGACGAGAGACGAATGATACATGTCCTGCAACAGTTCCCTCGTCATCAGATCCTCCTTCGCCTGATCCTACATAAAATCTCGACCTTCATATTTCTCTTCGCAAAGGTATACGTACTTGTAATTCTACATATTCCATTGCTAATTTTATTTCCTATGACTGTTATCCTCTACGTCTAGATCTATGAGTGCTTCTCTAGACTCCATCACAGTACCCAAAACAATGAAGGAAGCTTTGAATCATCCCGAATTGTATGATCCAATACTTGAGGAAATATATGCCTTAAAGGATAATCACACGTGGAATTTGGTGGATTTACCTAAGGAAAAGAAACTAGTGGGGTGTAAGTGGCTATGTACAATTAAATTTAGTCCATATGGTTATGTGGCAAGATTTAAGGCTCGACTTGTGGCTAAAGGATATGCTCAAACTGATGGGGTGGATTATTCCGACACCTTCTCCCCCGTTGCCAAACTCACTTTTGTCCGCTTATTTATTTCTCTAGCTACTTCCGAGAATTGGATTTTATATCAGTTGGATATCAAGAATGCGTTTCTTCATAGTAATCTTCAAGAGAAAACGTACATGGAGCAACCACCGATTTTGTTGCTCGGGGGGGGGGGTATGGAAAAGTATGTTATTTAAAGAAGCCATTGCATGGCTTGAAGAAGAGTCCTCGAGCTTGGTTTGGCAAGTTCATTGAGGTAGTTTAGGAGTTTGGGTTGAAAATGAGCAAGTGTGATCACTTAGTCTTCTATCGGCAATCGGTAGCTGGCACTATTCTCCTTATTGTATATGTTGATGAAATTGTTATCACAAAAATGACTATGCGTGGATCTCTTCTCTCAAGTCTTTCCTGCATACTAGGCTTCATACAAAAACCTTGGGCATGTGGAAATACTTTTTGGGAGTAGAAACAAATAGAAGTGAGAAGGAAATTCTTTTGTCTCAGGGAAAGTATATTCTTGACTTGCTTGTAGAAACTGAAAAGTTAACAGCTAAACCCTGATGGTTCCTGATGTGCACCTTATGAAAAATGATGGCGATTCTTTTGATGATCCAGAAAGATATAGAAGGTTAGTTGAAAAATTAAACTACATCATTACGACTCGTCCATATATTGCTTTTGTGGTAAGTGTTGTTAGCCAGTACATGTCCGCACCAATGGTCAAACATTGGGCAGCTTTGGAACAGATATAATGTTACCTGAAAGGAGCTCCTGGACTTGGCATATTATATAGTAGTAATCACGGCCATACTCTAAATGAGTGTTTTACTGGTGTTGATTGGGCTGGATCCAAAATTGATAGAAGATATACTATAGGCTATTGTGTCTTTGTTGGAGGGAACTTGGTACCGTGGAGAAGTAAGAAGCAAAGTGTTGTATCTCGATCCAGTGCAGAATCCGAGTACAGAGCTATGCCACAGTCTACGTGTGAGATTATGTGGATACATAATCTTTTGACTGAAATTGGGTTGGAGCATCCAATACCGACAAAACTCTGGTGTGACAATCAAGTTGTCCTCCATATTGCGTCAACCGATATATCATGAAAGAGCTAAGCATATTGAGATTAACTGTCATTTTATTCGTGAGAAGATTTATGAGAATTTGATATCCGCTGGCTACGAAGACAAGAGAGCAACTGGCTGATTTATTCACAAGGTATTGAATGGAATTCGAGTTGATTACCTTCGTAATAAGCTGGGCATGATCAATATCTTTGCTCCACGTTGATGGGGAGTAATATAGACATACTCTTATGTAATGTACACAGCTAGCAAAATTATAGGATTCATAGCAAATTTATAGGATCTCCTTTTTTATTCTTTCTATAGTTAGAGCACTATATATTTGTTACTTCTTGGAATAATAACAACAACGAGATTGCCGTATTGTCTCTATATTTAACAGTTTGAAATTTCCAGGAACTAGAAGCAGTCTTTATGGAGAGAATGAATGATTGGGAAGAAATGCAACTTCAATTTCCTACCTCAAGCATACATTTTGAAGTTCTTCCTGACATAATGAACAAGGATATAGTCATTTTCTTTCATAGATTCAAGAATTAAGACCAAATGTCATCATCCGTTTTCCTTACATATACATCCAGGTAATAAAATAATTTTCTTGAACTTTCATTTGATATTGCAGATGAAGAACTTGTGTCTGGTGGTATAAGTAGTTACTTTCTTTAATTATATGGTACTGAAATAATAGGAGGTCAAGTGCACCATAATTACACTCATAGCTGTACACCGAACATCATAGGAATAGCTCTTCACTGTGACATCTTCCCAAATGTTCCACGTACCCAACAAACAGTAAGTTCAAGCAGTTGATATCTAAAACAAAGTTCAAAGTTCTTCTTTCATCTGGCCTGATAGCAGAGAACCTACCAAGTATGTACAATGTTGTAATTATTGAAGGAAATGATGCTAATTTGCAATTAAAAAAATCATGAGCATATAAAATACCACTTAAATCTTGACTATGGAGGGGCGGACTTGTACTGAGACCCATCCCGACAACATTATGTAGCTCATCATCCCATACATTAGGCAACTGAATAAATAAGTGGAATGGTTCGATTATGGAGTAAGGCTATTTATGCTGCAGTGGTAGAAGAAACATTCATGATTCACTACATGAAATAAATAGTATTCAGAATGCTACCTGACATGAGGATTTTTTGTAGCCACCACTAGTTGCGGATAATTGGGGATAGATCGACCTAAGAAGTGCATCGGTAGAGTTTCCTAAACCAGGAAGACCTGACTGAAGTAGGCCTGGTTGCAGTTGTTGCAAGGAGTGATATGGCATTGTCATATCAGCAGCAAAAGCAAGTGACGAAGAAGGAACCGTTCGTGAATGGAGAATCTGCAAGAAGTGAAAGAATGCGCTATATTTAGAAACTAGACATTACGCATAAAACCATGTTACGCTTCATGTAATTCACAGAAAAATGCACTGATTCTTACATCTTTTGCAAGGAGCCCATCAATATTAAAATCCAGCCGCGGGTTTATCGTTGCAAGCTTCATTGAGAGGAACTGAGAGAACAAGAAGTCCAGTCATTTATCGAACACAAATACGTTAAGAGGCCATGAAAAGAGGGTTCTTCTGTTTCAAGTAAACTTCTTAGATTTTGCAAGAATTTAGCAAACAACAACTAAATCAGAAACTAGTGATTCAGAAATCAGAAATCAATGCAACATTTTGTGTAACTGTAGATGCATATGCATTACATTTTAAGATTAGAGATAAAATTACCACCCAAAAGAGGGAAAAAAGAAAGGTGACGTTAATCATTCATAAAACAACATCATCAGAACGAAACAAAAATGGATTTTGAGGGAAGTGCAAGGGGAATAACAAAGTAAAATTTGGGGAAGTGAATAATAGATAAATTATTAAATAGCATACCTCCACCTGTCTTTGAAGAGATTGTACATAATTAATGATTTCATCTAGCATTACTGCTTTCCCAGTGACCTGCAAAACAATCGGTTCTCAGTTCTCACTCGAGATGTATAAAGAGAAGATGCCTACTATTGTGATGGACGTGTTGTAAGAAGGCTGTTTATTGCAAAATAACTAACCTTGTTGCAACCAGGTACAAGATCCTGAAGATATTTCATCCGTTCACTGATCTTCTCCCTCCTTAGCTGTATCAAAATAAAGTTCGTCAAATTTGAAAGAACTACAAGATGAGATCTCGTTACAACCTTTAAGCTTCTATTTTGGAGTCTTTACTCTTTCTGCAAGACTATGGCTATTTGTTGCCTGGCCTCTTCGAGCTCGAATGTGTATGTATTCTTCTTTAGGTGGATCCGCCGATTGAGACCCCTGTTTACTATTCTTTCCACCAAGCCTGTTTTGCTCTCCCTTCTGAATTTCTGTTTGATCTTTTGTCGGTACAGCTGGTGGTTGTTGTGCTCCCTTCGTTTGATCAAATTCTGTATCCTAACAAAATGACAAGTAGACTTAACATAGAAGAACTTGCACAGAAAACAATATTTTAGAAACATTGCAGTTGCAGCTATTGCAATCCATAGAAAGAATTTATATAAGCAAATTGTACCTGACCACTTCTTTTCCTTTTCTTTGAGCCAAGGCTCCTAGCAGAAGAATCCTTACCCTCCACTTCTTCTTGATGGCCGCTACATTCAGCCTCATCAGACTCGTTTCTGGGGATGCCAATGCAATCCTTTCCTTCATCCCGAGACCTAACAAAGCTTTCATTTTTCTCATTCTTGAGGCGGCTTCTATCTATGGCACCATGTTCAAGAGGTAAACAAACATCCTCAGAACTTTCAACCACATTTCCTGTGTGCTGCTTCTCACTGATTGCAGCAGAAGGTGACTGTAAGCCTTTACTAGCGAAAATCTCCTGTGGCCGACACAAGGCCAGTCCATTATGATACATATTAGGAGAATTAGGGATGGTACAGGGGTTCATCATATCACCAACTTTTCCTCCACTGAAGCAAGAAAATCTTGCAGCTCTCTCGATAAAACCTGAATCAGCTGGAAACTGAGATAAGCTCTGAGGAAGCATACCAGGAGTAGGGGGTACAAACGTGCCCCCTTTCCACGATATTGCATTTGGTTGAGCCCAACTCATACCATGCATTCTATTAACATTAGTTCTCAGGGGATCTAGTGCATTTGTAGTGCCATGATTCATTTGAATATCAGTATCACTTAAGCCTAAGTTTGATGAACTGGTCGGATGATCCCAAACACTAGCACAGAACGAATCTACCGTTGGATTGCTATTCGAAACCATCCCAATGGATGCATTAGTCAAATTGGTGTCGCTTACTTGCCAATCCGACGACATATTTGGTGATTGGAAGTTCAAAGCATCCTCACACCTCTTTTCTGACTCGGCATCATCCTTGCTAACCATATCCATCCTTTGAAAGTGTAGCAAATTAATCAAGACTCGAAAAGTTCTCCTTAACCACAGGTTTTGAGTATCAGGAACACAACCTAAAGATGGAACAAGAACTTGAGTATTTCACAAAATCCTCATTGCTCTATATTTGACAATCTTAAGTAAAGGTCATAATACAGGTGGAGAAATTAGAGCAATATAACTTCATATACTCTTTACTAACCATGTTCTCAAAATTTCCAGCTCAACAAGATGAAACAAGACTACANAAAAAAAAAAAAAAAACATCAAACTTGCATTGAACCCTTTATTCCAAAGCATTCAGAAAAGTCCAAGCAACATTATCCAAGAAAACACACTCCCTGTTCAATAAAGAGCATTTGCAGTTAATTGAAGAGGAAAGGCATTAAATTTCAGCATAATAAATAAACTCATTTTTAAAACCCTAGTCAGGGGAAAAAAAAAACAGACCCACCCACCTTCCTAAGCTAAGCTCTGAAACAGAAAAAGACCTGACTAAAAAGTGGGAAGCAAGAAAAGATACCTCATTTCAGATTGTGTGCTACATTTTCTTCTCTGTACACTATTTTCTTGAAATTTGGCTAATGTTCAAAATTGTTATGTACTGTCACTCAGTCACTGTATGCTGTGAAGATATAAATAACCACAGTCAAAGAAGAAAATGGGTATTTTTGAAGGAATAGAAAAAGGAAAGCATAGAAATAAAGATCTCTTTGCGCCTGCATTAAAAACAGTGTCTTGATGATTAACCACCGCCACTGCTACTGTTAAAATATTGAACTAACTCCAACTTTTAAAGGAAAAAATTACTATTAACATTAGTAGAATTTATAGAACTACTTATGTTGTGCAACATTTGGTATAGTTTTGAAGATTTTTCTAAAAAATAATGCTGGAAAATGTCTGTTTTAATTTCAGAAAATAGCAGTGTTCATTAGTTTAAGTGAAAACTTCCTTTTTATAATAAATCTAGTATTCCAAACTTATGGACTCGATTAATTTAGATTTTCAAAGCACATCATATATTATAGGACGAAACACTTTTTATTAGATTCTTTTAATTTCATACTCGAATTTGAAACTTATAATTAAAAGTGGAGGGATTTATGTCTACGGTCAGGACAGGCCTATCCTTCATGTGACTAATCGAGATTGGATCATGATAGACCACAGTCCGGCCTCGTATTTTATCGAGTCTCAATATGAAGTTAGGTTGCTGAACCCTTAATTCGAGGACTGGTCAAGGACGACGATCAATCAAGATCGAGACAGAGCAGAACAGAGATCGAGTAAGATCGAAGGGGGTTTACCTGGTCAAGTAACGGTAAGGCGAAATATCCGAGATCGAGCGAGGATCACGGCAGGATTCTCGGCACGTATCAAGTCAAGGCCGGGTAATCAACAAATTATGGGATTTCTTAATGTATTTAGAATTATAACATAACTAGAACTCCTCTAGTATATAAAGGGGATTTTAATCATTTTGTAATTATGACATTCACGCAGTACAAAGCAATATATTATATTTTATCTCTTAAACTTTTAATACTCTGTTGCTCAGTTCATATTTTTCAGTAGCATACTTGTTTGGTTCGAGGGCGACCTAGCTCGAGGGCCAAAGCTGCATATCTAATTTGGTTTGCTTTATTTTATTTACAGTCAATTTCTAATATCAATTTAAATATTTTCTCAATTTGTGCCAAGCGAAATCGCATATCATTAAAACCACTTATAAATTTAAATGTTATCCGTTTTTAAGGATTAACACTTTGGCGCCCACTGTGGGGCTAAGAATAATAGTGATTGCCTGGTACTAACTCCCGTAACACACACTATTTTATATTTTTTCTTGCGAGTATCTTTGATTCCATCATCAGCATGTCGAACTCTCAAGCAGCACTCACACACGTCGATAATGGCCTTGATTTTCATGACGAAAACGACAACATAGCCGCCCCAGAGAACGAAGTGCCTCCAGTTGATCTTGATGGCGTTCCGGCCGCAGGCCCAATTGACACCAGTTCCCATATTGCCATTAATGCAAATCTTGCTATCGACCCAGAGAATAGCATCTGCAGAGACGCCCGATTAACCAGTCAGAACGCACAGGGCGGCGAAGAAAGCGGAATCAGCCTTCGAATAATATTTGAAATGTTGCAATCTCAACAAGCTTCAATAGCACAACTCCAAAATCAGAATCATGCACCGAGCAGGATCGAGCCCGACCCATCCGAGGAAATTGTTCATAGGGCCGAACCGGTGTCGAGAAGGTCAAACGAAAATAAATCAGGGACCAATCCCGCTATCATGAAGATGCTCGAGGGCTGACAAAGAGAATTGAATCGAGGGAGAAGAAGATTGAATCAAATGGCAAGAAGGTAGAAACATATAACTCTAGAGTTGATCAAATTCCAGAGGCACCACCGATTTTGAAGGGTTGGATTCAAAGAAGTCTGTGCAAAAACCCTTCCCCCACCAAGCGCGGCTTCTAAACCCATTCCCAAGAAGTTCCGCATGCCAGAAATTACCAAATATAATGGAAGTACCGATCCCAACGAGCATGTCACTTCTTACACATGCGCAATTAAGGGGAACGATCAGGAGGACGATGAGATTGAGTCCATATTGTTAAATAAATTCGGGGAGACTTTATCAAGGGAGCGATGATATGGTATCATAATTTTCCACCCAACTCCATTGATTCTTTTGCTATGATTGCAGATTACTTCGTTAAAGCACACGTCGGAGCCATAAAGGCCGAGACTAGGAAGTCAGACCTCTTCAAAGTAAAGCAGAAAGATAACTAGATGCTCAGAGAGTTTGTATCTCGGTTCTAGATGGAACACATGGATCTACCACCGGCTGCGATGATTGGGCCGTTCAGGCCTTCACTCAAGGATTAAATGTACGAAGCTCAGTGGCCTCACAACAGTTAAAGCAGAACTTGATCGAATACCCAGCTGTCACCTGGGCCGATGTGCATAATCGATATCAGTCAAAAATTAGGGTCGAAGATGACCAATTGGGAACTCCTTCCGGGTCCGTTCATCCTATCAGGACCATCGATAGAGTTAAAAGGGATATTGTCCGGGAATCACGGACAAACAGAGATCGATACCAGCCATACAATGGAGATCGGAGAAACAACTGGCCTGGATGCAACCCCGTTCGAAGTGATAGAATAAATGATCGATGTCAGAGATCTCGAGGGCTCATGAGTAAGAGTGGTTTCGACAGGAATGTCGAGCCTAAAGAAGCACTGCAGCTATCAGAATACAACTTCAAAGTTGATGCGTCAGCTATCGTATCAGCCATCTGGCGTATCAAAGACACCAGGTGGCCTCGACCTATGCAGATTGATCCGGCCTAGAAAAATCCTAATCAAACATGCAAGTATCATGGCACCTATGGTTATTGAATAGAAGATTGCAGACAACTGAAGGAGGAGGTAGCCCATTTGTTCAACGACGGGCATTTTCGAGACTTCTTAAGTGATCAAGCTAAGAAATACTTTAAAAATAGAGATTCAAACAGATAGAACGAGCAAAAGAAGCCGCAACACGTAATCCACATGATTATTGGAGGGGTCGATGTTCCTTAGGGACCTGTGTTTAAGCGTACCAAGGTGTCGATCACAAGTGAAAAGCGAACTCGGGATTATGTGTCGGAAGGGCCTTGTCTTTCAATGACGAGGATGCAAAGGGGATCTTACAACCCCACAACGACGCACTGGTAATATTTGTTCTTAGGAATAAAACTCAATTTAAACGTGTTTTGATTGATCCAGGTAGCTTGGCCAACATTATTCGATCGAGAATCATAGAACAGCCCGGCCTACAAGATTAAGTTGTGCCCGTTTCCCCAGTACTTAATGGCTTCAACATGGTATGCGAAACCACCAAAAGCGAAATAACTTTGCAGTGAACGTGGCTGACACCATCTAAGAAATGAAGTTTCATGTGATCGAGGGTGACATGAGGTATAACACTTTGTTCAAAAGGCCATGGATCTATAACATGAGGGCGGTACCCTCGACCCTTCACCAGGTTCTGAAGTTCCCGACGCCATAGGGAGTCAAAACGGTCTACGGGGAATAACCTGCCACTAAGGAGATGTTTGCGATCGACGAAGTGATACCAATATCGTCACTCTCATCAACAAAAGGATCATATTCGAAGGGCAAACATGAGGCCAAATAGCAATTACAAAAACCGGCATCGACCCAATCAGAGAAGCAAAGGATCGATGAGGATGATGACTATGGGGTCCCTCGATCCTTCATAATCCCCGATGACTCCGACGCCACAAAGTCAACAGTCGAAGAGCTGGAACAAGTCATATTGATCGAACATCTTCCCGAACGAAAGGTATACTTGGGCACGGGGTTACAGGAAAAAACTTATTCAATTCCTTTTAGCTAACATGGATTTCTTTGCTTGGTCCCATCTCGACATGACAGGGATCCCACCGGATATAACTACCCATAAACTAAGCCTGGACTCGAGGTCTCATCCGGTGAAGCAAAAAAGAAGACCACAGTCCGAGGTCAAACACACTTTCATCAAAGACGAGGTAACCAAACTTCTAAAAATAGGGTCTATTTGGGAAGTAAAATATCTCGAATGGTTAGCAAACGTAGTAGTAGTCACTAAAAAGGGAAATAGACTTAGAATGTGTGTATATTACAAAGGCCTGAATAAAGCATTACCCAAGGATTCCTTTCATTTGCCTAATATCAATCGAATGATCGATGTCACGGTCGGCCATGAAATTCTCAGTTTTCTCGATGCCTATTCTAGGTACAACCAAATATTGATGAACCCGGAAGATGAAGAAAAGACCTCGTTTATCACTAAGTACGACACATATTGTTATAATGTAATGCCATTTGGACTAAAAATTGTTGGTGCAACTTATCAATGCCTAGTAAGCCGGATGTTCGAAGACAAATAGGAAAATCAATGGAGGTTTATATTGATGGCATGTTAGCTAAGTCCATACGAGCAGAGTACCATTTGAAGCATTTGCAGGAAACCTTCAGTATACTGAAAAAGTACAACATGAAGCTCAACCCAGAAAAATGTGCATTCGGGGTCAACTCAAGCAAGTTTCTCGGCTTCATGGTGTCCAATCGAGGAATCAAGATCAACCCTGATAAAATCAAAGCTATCGAGGACATCGCGAAAGTAGACAACGTGAAGGTCGTGCAGAGGCTAACTGGATGCATAGCCGCCCTGGGTAGATTCATCTCGAGATCCTCAGATAAGGGTCACCGATTCTTCTCGTTACTGAAGAAAAGGAATAACTTTGCATGGACCTCGGAATTCATACAGGCCCTGGAAGAGCTAAAACGGTACATATCGAGCCCGATCGTTGCTTCACACGCCAAAATTGGATGAGCAACTTTACCTATATTTAGTGGTATCGTATATAACGGTAAGTGGAGTCTTGGTTCGAGAATAATGAGGTACGCAATTACCAATCTATTATGTTAGTAGAACCTTAGGTGAGGTCAAAACCAGATATCCACACTTAGAAAAATTGGCGCTCGCTTTAATAAGCGCCTTCAGGATACTAAAACCATATTTTCAATACCATCCAATATGTGTTGTAATGACTTATCAGCTTCGAAATATTTTGCACAAGCTCGAGCTTTCAGGCCGGTTGGCCAAATGGGCCGTAGAAATCAGCGGGTATGATATTGAATATCATCCTCGAACAGCCATCAAGTGTCAAATCTTGGAGACTTCATGTCGGCCCTCCTACCCGAGGTTGAAAAAGAAATGTTAGTAAAATCGGGTACATCCTCGGGATCTGGACCCTCTTTATGGACGGTGCTTCGAACGCAAAAGGGTCCGAGCTAGGCATCGTACTAAAATCACCCACAGGTAAAGTAGTTAGACAATCTATTAGGACTACAAAATTGACTAATAATGAGGCTGAATATGAGGCCATGATTGCAGGTCTCAAATTAGCTAAAATCTTGGGAGTGGAGGTCATCGAGGCCAAGTGTGATTCCTTCCTCGTGGTAAACAAAGTTAACAAGACCTTTGAAGTCCGAGAAGACCGAATGCAGAGATACTTGGATAAGCTACAGGTGACTCTACATCGATTCAAGGAATGGACCTTGCAACATGTACCTCGAGATCAAAACAATGAGACCGATGCCCTCGTGAACTTAGGGTCCTCGGTCGAAGATGACGAACTCAAGGGGCTTTCATACAACTCATGAAATCGGTGATCGAAGAAGTTCATGCCGAGATAAACTCCATAAGTTTGACCTGGGATTGGAGAAACAAATACGTAGAGTATTTAAAGAACGGGTAGCTCCCATCAGATCCAAAGGAGTCGAGAGCTCAACGCACAAAGGCAATACGATTCACCTTGTCTGAAGACAGAACGTTGTTCAGAAGGATGTTCGATGGTCCGTTAGCGATATGTCTGGGACCGGGAGATACCGAATACGTCCTAAGGGAAGTGCAAAAAGGCACTTGTAGAAACCATTCTCGTGCCGAATCATTGGTCCACAAAGTGATCAGAGCAGGGTACTACTGGATCGACATGGAGAAAGATGCAAAGAAATTCGTTCGAAAATGCGACAAATTCCAAAGGCATGCGCCAATGATTCATCAACCCGAGGTACTGCTCCATTCGGCCTTATCCCCATGGTCGTTCATGAATGGAGAATGGACATCGCCGGCCTTCTTCTATCGGCCCCAGGTAAAGATCAGTTTATTTTATTTATGACTGATTATTTCTCTAAGTGGGTTGAAGTACAGGCTTTCCAGAAAGTCAGAGAAAGGAGGTCATAGACTTTATTTGGGACCACATCATATGTCCATTCGGGATGCCCTCCGAGATTTTGTGTGGCAATAGAAAGCAGTGCATCGGCAGCAATGTGACTAAATTTCTCAAGGATCACAAGATCAAAAGTATCCTATCAATACCTTATCATCCCAGCGGGAACGGCCAAGCCGAATCAACTAACAAAACCATCATCCAAAATCTTAAGAACAGACTGACCGACACAAAAAGGAAATGTAGAGAAATACTACCCAAGGTTCTGTAGGCATACCGCACAACATCAAAATCCAGTACCGTAGCTACCGCGTTCTTATTAGGTTATGGCATCGAAGCTCTAATTCCGGTCGAGGTCGGAGAACCTAGCATCAGGTTTCGATATGCAACAAAAGAGTCAAACAACGAGGCCCTGAATACGAGCCTAGAATTGTTGGATGAAAAATGCGAAGACGCCCTCGTCCGATTGGCCGCCCAAAAATATCGGATCGAATGATACTATAATCGGAGAGCCAATCTTCGACATTTTAACATCGAGGACTTGGTGCTAAGGAAAGTCACCCTCAACACCCAAAATCTGAATGTAGGAAAACTGGGTCCGAACTGGGAAGGACCATACCAGATTCTCGAAGTCATCAAAAAAGGATCCTACAGCTCGGAACGGTTAATGGAGAAAAACTACCGAGCAATTGGAACATATCACAGCTAAAACGATACTACTGCTAAGGTACCCCCTCCCCCTTCCATTTTTCAATTTTGTTTTAGACTAACTCTTGCAGGTGATCGACAAGAATCGACGGTGGATGTTTCGGTAAACAAAACAAAGTCTTTAGGTCTGAAATCACATGGTGCACTCTTTTTCCCGTAGACCGGGTTTGTCCCAAATGGGTTTTTCGGCAAGGTTTTTAACGAGGCGACATTGAATCGTGCTAAGTTAGAATCAAGCCCGATTACGAATTAGCGTCAAAGAACAGTTCAACAGTATCCGAGGTTCCTTTGTAATCAACCTCGAATACTGGGGGGCATTGCTCTCAAATGTCAACAAATACTTCATAATAGCGGGGTCTCGATAGGTGAAATTTGTAAGGGCCAAACGGTCAAACGAACCGTGCCCACATAGGTTGCTCGAGCCCTGGAACATAACATGTATGCACGTGTAATCATTTTTCGCAAGAATAAAGAGAAGTATTTTTACTTGCCATTATCTCATGTCTTTAGAAACAGTTTTTCTACTTTACAATTCAGTACCTTCGATTATGGAAACGAGCTCAACGGGCAGATCTCGTACTAAAATGCTACGACTGAATTAACACGGTTCAAAGACGTATGAATTTCGTACAAAAATAGGCCTTCGAATTCTTTCATAACCGGTTTTAGAAACAATTACCCCCCGGCAAAGTCATAAAAGGCTTCGATAATATCGAGCCCCAAAACTCTAACGTACGCTAAGGTTGTTCGGACTCTCGAACAATTCCCTATTATCTCATGCTAAGGCATTTTTTATTACAAATTATAAAGCAAAAAGAATTAAATACTGAAAATCCGAAAGGGGAAAGAAAATATACAAAATAAGTCTTCATTACAACGGCCAAATAGGTCAAGTACAAAATTTTTTACAACTGCCCGAAAACAGTCCCAGAAAAAAGTACAGAAAGAAAAGAGTAAAAATATACTAAGTCTTAAGAAGCTTGGTCTCCATTAAATGAAGCATCTCCATCCTCAAGATCTTCTTCTTCAAACTCACTAAGGCCATCGGAGTCATCATCAGGGAACGCTGGCTTCTGAGGCCGATTTTCTTCTTCTCGGGCATTGTCAATCTCGGCCGCAATGTTGAAGTATCGGGCTTGAGCATCCTCGAGGTCCTCCCTCCGAGCTTTCCACTTTTCATGATCTATCATGCTACTAGATTTACTGGATGACCTCGACGTCGATATTAAAGTGGGCCACCTTTTCATCAGCCTTGATGCCGGCCTCGGCCACCTGAGACTTGGCCTCCTCGAGCTTGTTGGCGGCTGAATCCAGATTGAAAGCCTCGGCCTCGACCCATACATCATCCATATGCTTGTTAAGTTGATCAATCTGCTTGAGCCTCTATCAGATCTGCAGAATTAGGTCGTTAGTTGTTATCTCTAACTCGGCTTCACTATCATGAAGCATCAGAATATCTGTTCGACTATGTCAGCGTGATCATCCCGAGCTGCAACCAAATCGCCCTGGAGTCTCTCACTAAGGAGCCTATAAGTATCGCTCTTCTCAGTGAGGCTCCGAAATTCAGCCTTGTGCTCCTCTCTAACTCTGACGAAGTCCTCGTGGTGCAGCACCGAAGCCGGCAAGTAAGGGAAGAAAGTGTTAAGAGTAATCTGCAAATCCAAGAATAAAGAAAGTAAGGAATAAACTCTCAAAGATTACCCGGTTTAGTGCGTGTTGGGCCTCGTTGAACAAGCAGGCGGCCCCCACGGCATTCATCACTGCTTAGTCCTCTTCGGTCACCAGGCCCCTTAGATAGCTAGCATCCCCAACCGGGGAGGGGGGGGATCGAGCATCTTCAGGGACGATCAGCATTAGATGCCATTTGCGGTTAAGGTTAGCACTCGAAGCCAGAAATTGGTCTACCAGTCTCGAGCCCGATGGAGATCCAATGGCCCCCGATGATGGTACTTTCCCCAACACCGATAAGTCGCCAAACCCGGGGATCTCTTCTGAAGTAGCCCTTCAAGCCCGTCAAAGAAACCATAAAGATATGTCCGATGACCTTCCAGCATGTTGGCCTCTCCAATCATGGAATCTGAAATTTGGGGGGAGTCAGAAATGTTGACCACCCCAAGCTCAACCCCAGGGACCTCTTCTGTTGTTTGGGGATCCTTGCCTCGAGGTTCTCCCTCTACCGTCTTTGATGGGGACGAGATCACTTCTGTTCTTACCAACTCGGGGACCTCGGCCGAAGCTCCCTTGTCAATTGCCTCCGGTTCGGAGGACTTCTGTACCGACACTGTAGCCCGCGGACGAGCCACCATCCCGGGTTTTTCTTCTTTTTATTATTCTTCGGACTCATCCATCAACCGACAGACTGAGTCCAAAGATAGGGGAATAATTTTCCCCTTAGGCTTGCGAGGTCTCCTCGTCGGTCTTTTCTTTTTCGAGCCTAGGGAACTCGGGGCCCTTTTCCCCATTTTTTTTCTTGGCCGACTTTGGGGATGAGGGTTGAGGAAGGATTTATTCATCGTCGGAAGGAGGTCTCATCGCAACATCCTTCCCGAGACCTGCAAAGAAAAGTGAGGCAAGTTAGTTAAAAAAAAACTGAAATGGCAAGCAGTTAGAGAGCAGACGTTTATCATGGCTGCGAGCCTCCCATCAACCCTTGGAAAGTTCAATCCAAGCACGTTCAGAGTAGGGACTCTGAGATACTAGTCCCTCGATCCATCTTTTCAACTCCGGAACCGGGTCCGGCATCTGGGCCACAACTGCAACAATAAAATAAAAATAAACAAAGTTTGGAGGAAGTAAAAATGGAAAAGTAGGCATTCAAGGTAAAGACACTTACAGCTCATGTTCCACATCTCTGGGAACGACATGTCTTCCGCAAGGATCAGGTCCGGTGTCCTTATTCGGACAAACCTGCCCATCCAACCTCGATCACGGGTCTCGTCGATACTGGAGAACGAGCCGCTGCTGGCTCGGCGAGAAAGCCTAATCAGTCCCCGATAGAGCCGGGGATTGTAGAGGCGCATGAGATGATCGAGGGTAAAGGAACACCCCTCAATCTTGCTGGTGAAGAAGTGGAGAAAGACGACAATTCTCCAGAATGACAGATGGATCTGGCCCAAGGTAACGTCGTACCTTTTGCAGAAGGCCACTATTACAGGATCTAGGGGGATAAACGTAAATGGGTAATTGTAAACACTTAGGTACCCCTCTATGTATGTGGTGATCGATTCTTCAGGAGAAGGAACGACCACGTCTTTATTCTTCCAGTTGCACTCATCTTTAACCTTATCAAGGAGGCCCTCAGTAATGGTGCACATATACCTCGACATTGGCTCGCACCAGCCCTACACCGAGGGGGTCTTATCTAACTTGAAGTCGGCGACAGTCGGGCACCCCAACGGAACAAATTCCTCAGGGTGGGGCACCGCCGTAACCACAACGCCAGTAGGATGCGATGAAGAAGGAGCCTTTTTTTTGTGGCACAGTTTTGAAAGTCTTAACCATTTGTGAAAAATAAATTAGAAAGCAAAATTGATTAAGGTTCAGGAAATTTAATATGAGAATTAAGAAGTAAGGGTTCTTTGAAAGCAAGAGTAGGAAATGTGTTGGTTGTAAAAGTTTGAATTGAAGAAGGTTGAGGGTTTTATAGGTTGAAGGCGACGGTTCAAAATCAGGTAGTTGCCGACCAGCGCCTGATAGGCATTTAATGCCTTGGTAACTGGATTGACAGGACGTTTCGTTGCTTGCATCACAGTCGAGCTAGTTGGTGACGTCATCACTTGGAAAGATGGAGCTCGGAAATTCAAGTTGTTTCTTATCATCTTATTTCTGAGAAACGAGGGGACTATCTGTATACGGTCAAAACGGGTCTTCCCTTCTTGTGACTAATCGAGGTTGGATCATGATAGACCACAGTTCGGCCTCGTATTGTTTCGAGCCTCAATATGAAGTTAGGTTGCTTAACCCTTAATTGAGGACCGGTCAAGGACGACGATCAATCAAGATCGAGACCGAGCAGAACGCAGATCGGGTGGGATCGAAGGGGGTTTACCTAGTCAAGTAACGGTAAGCCGAAATATCCGAGATCGAGCGAGGATCACGGCGAGGATTTCGGCACATATCAAGTCAAGGCCGGATAATCAGCCAATCATGCGATTTCTTACTGTATTTAGAATTGTACCATAAGTAGAACTCGTCTACTACATAAATGCGGTTCTAATCATTTTGTATCATGACATTCATGCAGTACAAAATAATATATTACATTTTCTCTCTTAAGATTTTAATACTCTGTTGCTCAGTTCACATTTTTCAGTAGGCAGTAGCATACTTGTTTGGTTCGAGGACGACCTAACTCGAGGGCCAAAGCTGCATAGCTAATTTGATTTGCTTTATTTTATTTACAGTCAATTTCTTATATCAATTTAAACATTTTCTCATTTTGTGCCAAGTGAAATCGCATATCCTTAAAACCACTTATACATTTAATTGTTATTCGTTATTCGGTTGAGATAAAGTCACGCAGTGATGAAGCTAGGAATTTACTCGACGGTATTCAAATTTGAAAGAAGTGAAAAAAATCACGACGAAGAGTGTTCAATATGTGTTATATACTTCTAAAACGTAATATTTTATCTATATACACAATGCAATTTTTCGGCGAAGAGTGATCAACTAACCACCCTTGTAACCATGTGGCTTCGCCACTGAAGTCACAGTATTACTATTCCTATAATTAGTTATCCTAGAATAATAGTATTATTTTTATGAAAAAATAGAATAATAATACAGAATAATTAATTTCAAAATAATTAATCCTAAAATAACTTGGTTTTCAATCAAACGACGCCAAAGTAATTTTAATTTGATGCTAATAGGGACCTATTCTATTAAGCCAGCGACTGACATTGCCAACTCATGGCAGACATTACTTTAATCTATTATTATAATTTTATTTGTACCTTGAGAACATAATCTTAATTTGGTTCTGTTTCGTCAATTGGCACCTACTTAACTTTAAAGCTTTGTTTTCTCACACTTTTATGGCCACTTGGGTTGCTTGCTTCTAAAGGAGACCTACCTACATGTACCAAGTTTAGGTCTCTGCATCTTATTTTTATAACTTCTCTAGCTTATCCATGTGTATGCATGCCTATATAGAGGCCGTTTCTTTAAAATATATTTAAAAAATAGAGAGAAAATCATAAGAGATTAAGTTATAAGCTATATGCTTTAATGGTACAAAAAATTTATACGCTATCAAATCAAACACAAAATAATTATAGGTAAATCTTCATGATAATATTAATTGTTAACCTCGTGGAGTTGATAGTAATGTCTAACATATTATCACATGCTAAACTACATTGATGTAAAAAATTCTTCATAATATCAGCTTAAATAAATCTTTTTTTATGTCAGTTTATATAACTTAAATCCAAAATATTTAACATTTCCCCTAAGAAAGAGTAGCACTAACTTTTGATGAGTTGGAAGTTTCTGAAATTTTAAAATAATTTCTTAGTACTCTTAACTAAAATAAAATTCTACTTATAGGATGAAGTACTAAAAGCACTTTCTACCCTCTGTTTCTTTCACAACTTTGCCAAACTGAAGAGTGCTTTTCTCATTCCCAACTAATTCTTGGACTACCGATAAACGTCGTAAAATGATAAGTACTCATTCATTTACCATTTTGTGTTTAAAGTTACTTTTATTAGGGAATACTTTACTCCTCATATGAGATTATTCGATACGAATTTTTCGAATTTATCTACCCCAATCTGATTATCGGACGCCAACAAGAAAAAAAAATAAAAGAACTAATTCATGGACCAAATTCTTGTGGTAATGAAACTTGAATGAAGATAAGGAACTTATAGGTTTTCTATACATAGCAAGACAAGATAAAGTGGCATTCTCACTAATCTTTTATGATATGCTTATTAAAAGGCTTGGCAGTGGCAACTTATGGCAAAGCTTTTGAACATTTTTCGATCATCAATTTGCTTGCTACCCAGAAATATGCAGTAAGTGTAGGTCATAAGCAACATCAATCAATAGTGGTTTTTGGCCAAATTTGATATGTGTATTCATAGTGCTGCTGATGTCTTTTCTTGGTTTCCTCAACTTTGTATTTATTATCACAAGGAATTAGTGTTGGCAAAATGGTTAAAAAAAACAGTTAACTATCCCTACTATTCACTAAAAAACAGGTTGGATATGAACTTTTTAAAAACGTGTAAAATATGGATAAGAATCATATTATCCAATGAATAGCTAATGAGTTTAACTTTTACATTTGTAAAGCCTCAAATTGGTGATTCCTCAAGTTGAGAGACTAAGAAATCTCCCACAAGTGATCATATTCAAGAATCATGGATGATATGATTATCCATATTATCCGTGGATTAACCCATTTTTTATCCGTATTAAATATGGGTAGGGTCGGCTAATTTATCTATTTTTTTATTACCCGTTTTCGATCCGAACTACATCCGACCCTACCCGCTCGTTTACCACTCTTAGAAGGAATAAAAGGAAATTATGCAGTAAAGTTGGACACTAAATAGGACTAATCTGGTAAATTTTTCCAGAATAGCACAATAATATTGTGCGTTGGCGGCGTTCAATAAGTATCATCTCATGTCCATATTTATTTGTTTTTTAAGATTCTGCATAACAATATTTGTCTAAAATCCCGTTATATATCTTAAGCATCTCAATTAATTAACACTCCATTGTTAGGATAGATTATTTTTCTACAATAATACTAATAATTAATTCCTTTTTCTAAAACATCAAATATATCAAAGCAAATTTAATTTATCAAAACAACTACTCCATATATTAGACCGGAGCCTGTAAACAAATTGACCATAAACAACCTTGAATTAGCCGTGAGAATAAGAGCTGATCCAAGATTTTGTTTTTAATTTTATCTACTTTGTCAATCTGTGGAGGATCTAGCATTGGGGTGCCGGGTGTATGGGTCAAAATCCGACTAAGGAAGTTCAGTATGAATGAACAAATATAGAAGTTATGGCCAAGGTCGAGCAGGGCCCAATAGCGAGGAGTCGACGAGCAAGACATCAAGATCGAGGTCGAATAGAGAAGCATAGAAGCAACGACTAGAATAGTCTTGGAATTACCAAATGAAATATTCAATCGAATATTCCCCTGACTGTATTTTTTAGGATTTTCTAGGAATATCTCATAGAAATAATAAGAGAGAGAGAGAGAGAGCAAAAAAAGGAGATATTCACTCGGATAAGAACACTTGTAAGAAGTTGACTCTAAAAAGATAATACAAAAAGCTTATCCTTCCATTGTGATTGATTTTGTTGTTTATTTTGCCTTTCCACTCACACGATGTAAGAACACTTTATCCACTTTCATATCTAATTATTGCACGTTGCTGTCAGCAGGAAGAATCATCCACATCATTCAATATTTGGGTGAATCATTCTTCCTATTTACATTTATTGCCATTTTTCATATTTAATGCTCATTATTACCCGTTCATTTACTCTCAATGCTTCATTTATTAATCTGATAATTGGCTTTATGCGCTAGTGGATCTCACTGTTCCAAAACGTGACTAGATCTAAGATTTATTATGCTTGACTAGGATTTGCCTTTCATCTTATTTATCCTTTAATTGGTTTAGCAAAAAGTGTTATACTTTTTGGTCAAAAAATTTGGCGCCGTCTGTGGGTAATTTTCTAGTCAAAGTCATAGTTTTTCTAGATCTACAAAAAAAAAAAAAACAGAATTTTTTTTTCCTACTTGCACAACCTAACATGGCAGGAAATGGAGAAGAAAGATTGAAGGCAGTAGCAGGCCTCACTGCTAACTTCCTAAGCACCATCAAAGAGGTTAACGAAGATGACGAGGAGAACGTGACGCCAAACATTTCACCTAGGCAAAATGATTCACCCCTCCCCCTTATGGCAGCGTTACTGATCACGCTCAACTATGTCTTATAGAAAGACTAAACGGGCGCTGAAAATATAATCTGGGGTA
>MDKI01074358.1:0-16497 GCA_005239505.1 Nicotiana paniculata | reverse complement strand
AAAAAATGTAACTTGATCATTTCAAAGCGTTGGTTATGGTTCTGTGGGTTGTATTTGATGTCCAGGAGAAATATCATGCGATCCTGTACCAGGTCCGTAACAAGGCATCCGGCCTGGACCATGGCAGGCGATAATACAGGCACGACTGGTCGATTCTAGTTTAATTAGCATAAAATGCCAAAAAATGTAACTTGATCATTTTGAAGCGTTGGTTATAGTGGGGTCATATTTAATATCCCGGACAAATATCATGCGACCCAGTACCATCTTCGTACCAAGCCGCCCGGTCTGGACCATGGCAGGCGATAATACAAGCCCGACTGGCGGAATTCCAGTTTAATTGCCATAAAATGCTAAAAAATGTAACTTGATCATTTCGATGTTTTGGTTATGGTACTTTGGGTCTTATTTGATGTCCCGGACAAATATCATGTGATTCGGTACCGGCTACGTACCACGGCATCCGGCCTAGACCATGGCAGGCGATAATACAAACACGACCTGGCGGAATTCTAGTTTAATTGCCAAAAAATGTAACTTGATCATTTCGAAGCGTTGGTAATGGTTCCTTGGGTCATATTTCATATCCCGGAAAAATATCATCCGACCCGGTACCGGCTTCGTACCTAGGTGTCCGGCCTGGACCATGGTAGGTGATAATACAGGCACGACTGTAGGAATTCCAGTTTAATTGACATAAAATGCCAAAAAATGTAAATCGATCATTTCAAAGCGTTGGTTATGGTTCCTTGGGTCATATTTAATGTCCCGCACAAATATCATGCGACCCAGTTCCATCTCCGTACCAAGGCGTCCGGCCTGGACCATGGCAGGCGATAATACACACACGACTGGCGAAATTCCAGTTTAATTGCCATAAAATGCCAAAAAATATAACTTGATCATTTCGAAGTGTTGGTTATGGTTCCTTGGGTCATATTTGATATCCCAGAAAAATATCATGCGATCCGGTACCGGCTCCGTACCAAGGCGTCCAGCCTGGACCATGGCAGGCGATAATACAGGCACGACTGGCGAAATTCCAGTTTAATTGCCATAAAATGCCAAAAAATGTAACTTGATCATTTCAAAGCGTTGGTTATGGTTATGTAGGTCGTATTTGATGTCCAGGAGAAATATCATGCGATCCTGTACCAGCTCCGTAACAAGGCACACGGTCTGGACCATGGTAGGCGATTATACAGGCACGACTGGCGGAATTCCAATTTAATTGCCATAAAATGCTAAAAAATGTAATTTGATCATTTTGAAGCGTTGGTTATGGTTCCTTGGGTCATATTTCATATCCCGGACAAATATCATGTAACCCGGTACCTGCTCCTTACCAAGGCGTCCGGCCTGGACCACGGCAGGCGATAATACAGGCACGACTGGCGGAATTCCAATTTAATAGCCATAAAATGCCAAAAATGTAACTTGATCATTTCAAAGCGTTGGTTATGGTTCCATGTGTCGTATTTGATGTCTCGGACATATATCATGAGATTTGGTACCGACTCCGTACCAAGGAGTCCGACCTGGACCATGGGAGTCGATAATAGATGCATGACTGGCGGAATTCCAATTTAATTCCCATAAAACGCCGAAAAATGTAACTTGACCATTGCGAAGCATTGGTTATGGTTCCTTGGGTCGTATTTGATATCCCAGAAAAATATCATGAGATCCGGTACCGGCTCCGTACCAAGGCATCTGGCCTGGACCATAGCAGGCGTTAATATAGGCACGATTGCCGGAATTCCAGTTTAAATTCCATAAAATGCCAAAAATGTAAATCGATCATCTCGAAGCGTTGGTTATGGTTCCTTGTGTCATATTTCATATCCCGAATAAATATCAGGCGACACGGTACCGGCTTCGTACCTAGGCGTCCGGCCTGGACCATGGCAGGCGATAATATAGGCACGACTAGTGGAATTCCAGTTTAATTGCCATAAAATACCAAAAAATGTAACTTGATCATTTCGAAGCGTTGGTGATGGTTCCTTGGGTCATATTTGATGTCACAGACAAATATCATGATATTCTGTACCGGCTCCGTACCAAGGCGTCCGGCCTGGACCTTGGTAGGCGATAATACAGGCACGACTGGCGGAATTCCTGTTTAATTGCCATAAAATTCCAAAAAATGTAACTTGATATTTCGAAGCGTTGGTTCTTGCTCCTTAGGTAGTTTTTGATGTCCTGGATAAATATAATCTGATTCGGTACCAGCTCCGTACCAAGGCATCCGGCCTAGATTATGGCAGGCAATAATACAGGCACGACTGGCGGAATTCTAGTTTAATTGCCATAAAGTTCCAAAAAATGTAACTTGATCTTTTCGAAGAGTTGGTTATGAATCCTTGGTTTGTATTTGATTTCCCGGACAAATATCATGCGATTCGGTACCGGCTATGTACCAACGCGTCCGGCCTGGACCATGGAAGGCGATAATGCAGGCACGACTTGCCGGAATTATAGTTTAATTGCCATAAAATTTCAAAAAATATAAGTTGATCCTTTCGAAGAGTTGGTTATGGTTTCTTGGGTTGTATTTGATGTCATGGACAAATATCATGCGATCCGGTACCGGATCCATACCAAGGCGTCCGACCTAGACCATGGATGGCGATAATACAGGCACGACTGGCTAAATTCCAGTTTAATTGCCATAAAATTCCAAAAAATGTGACTTGATCATCTCGAAGTTTGGTTATGGTTCTTTGCGTCTTATTTGATGACCCGGACAAATATCATGTGATTCGTTACCGGCTACGTACCACGGCTTCCGACCTGGACCATGGCAAGCGATAATACAAGCACGACTTGGCGGAATTCTAGTTTAATATCCATAAAATGCCAAACAATGTAACTTGATCATTTCGAAGAGTTGGTTATGGTTCCTTGGGTTGTATTTTATGTCTCGGAAAAATATTTTGCGATCCGCTCCATACCAAGGCGTCCGGCCAGAACCATGGATGGCGATAATACAGGCACGACTGGCGAAATTCCAGTTTAATTTCCATAAAATGCCAAAAAATGTAACTTTCTCATTTTGAAGCGTTGGTTATGGTTACTTGGGTCATATTTAATGTCATCGACAAATATCATGCGACCCGGTACCGGCTCCGTACCAAGGCATCCGGCCTGGACCATGGCAGGCGAAAATACAGGCACGACTGGCGGAATTCTAGTCTAATTGCCATAAAATGCCAAAAAATGTAACTTGTCATTTCGAAGAGTTGGTTATGAATCCTTGGTTTGTATTTGATTTACCGGACAAATATCATGCGATTCGGTACCGGCTACGTACCAACGCGTCCGGCCTGGACCATGGAAGGCGATAATGCAGGCACGACTTGGCGGAATTATAGTTTAATTGCCATAAAATTTCAAAAAATGTAAGTTGATCCTTTCGAAGAGTTGGTTATGGTTTCTTGGGTTGTATTTGATGTCATGGACAAATATCATGCGATCCGGTACCGGATCCATACCAAGGCGTCCGACCTAGACCATGGATGGCGATAATACAAGCACGACTGGCTAAATTCCAGTTTAATTGCCATAAAATTCCAAAAAATGTGACTTGATCATCTCGAAGTTTTGTTTATGGTTCTTTGGGTATTATTTGATGACCCGGAAAAATATCATGTGATTCGGTACCGGCTACGTACCACGGCTTCCGGCCTGGACCATGGCAAGCGATAATACAAGCACGACTTGGCAGAATTCTAGTTTAATATCCATAAAATGCCAAACAATGTAACTTGATCATTTCGAAGAGTTGGTTATGGTTCCTTGGGTTGTATTTTATGTCTCGGAAAAATATTTTGCGATCCGCTCCATACCAAGGCGTCCGGCCAGAACCATGGATGGCGATAATACAGGCACGACTGGCGAAATTCCAGTTTAATTTCCATAAAATGCCAAAAATGTAACTTTCTCATTTCGAAGCGTTGGTTATGGTTCCTTGGGTCATATTTAATGTCACCGAAAAATATCATGCGACCCGGTACCGGCTCCGTACCAAGGCGTCCGGCCTGGACCATGGCAGGCGAAAATACAGGCACGACTGGCGGAATTCTAGTCTAATTGCCATAAAATGCGAAAAAATGTAACTTGATCATTTCGAAGAGTTGGTTATGGTTCCTTGGATAATTTCAAAGCGTTAGTTATGGTTCCTTGGATCATTTCGATTATACATGCAGGATTGACGGAATTCCAGTTTAATTGCCATAAAATGCCAAAAATATAACTTGATCATTTTAAAGCGTTGGTTAAGGTTTTGTGGGCCGTATTTGATGTCCTGGAGAAATATCATGCGATCCAGTACCGTCTTTGTACCAAGGTGTCCGGCTTGGACCATGGCAGGCGATAATAGAGGCACGACTAGCGGAATTCCAGTTCAATTGCCATAAAATGCAGAAAAATGTAACTTGATCATTTCGAAGCATTGGTTATGGTTTATTGGGTCGTATTTGATGTCCAGGACAAATATCATGCGATCCGGTACCGGCTCCGTACCAAGGCGTCCGGCCTAGACCATGGCAGGCGCTAATACAGGCATGACTGGCGGAATTCAAGTTTAATTTCCATAAAATGCCAAAAAATTTAACTTGCTCATTTAGAAGCATTGATATCGTTCCTTGGGTCATATTTAATGTCACGAACAAATATCATGCGACTCGGTACCGGCTCCGTACCAAGGCGTCCGGTCTGGACCACGGCAGGCGATAAAAGAGGCACGACTAGCGAAATTCCATTTTAATTGCCGTAAAATGCCAAAAAATGTAACTTGATCATTTCGAAGCATTGGTTATGGTTCCTAGGGTCATATTTGATATCCTGGAAAAATATCATGTGATCCGGTACCGGCTCCGTACCAAGGCGGCCGGTCTGGACCACGGCAGGCGATAAAAGAGGCACGACTAGCGAAATTCCATTTTAATTGCCGTAAAATGCCAAAAAATGTAACTTGATCATTTCGAAGCATTGGTTATGGTTCCTAGGGTCATATTTGATATCCTGGAAAAATATCATGTGATCCGGTACCGGCTCCGTACCAAGGCATCCGGCCTGGACCATGGTAGGCGATAATACATGCACGACTGACGAAATTCCAGTTTAATTGCCATAAAACGCCAAAAAATGTAACTTGATCATTTCAAAGCATTGGTTATGGTTCTGTGGGTCGTATTTGATGTTCTGGAGAAATATTATCTGATCCGGTACCGTCGCTGTACCAAGGCGTTTGGCATGGACCATGGCAGGTGATAATACATGCACGACTGTCGGAATTCCAACTTAATTGCCATAAAATGCCAAAAAATGTAACTTGATCATTTCGAAGTGTTGGTTATGGTTCCTTGGGTCGTATTAGATGTCCAGGAAAAATATCATGCGATCCGATACCGGCTCCATACCAAGGCATCCGCCCTGGACCATGGCAGGCACTAATACAGGCACGACTGGTGGAATTCAAGTTTAATTGCCATAAAATGCCAAAAAATGCAACTTGATCATTCCGAAGCGTTGGTTATGGTTCCTTGGGTCTGTTTAATTTCCCAGAATAATATTATGTGACCCGGTACCGGCTCCGTACCAAGGCGTCCGGCCTGGACCATGGCAGGCGATAATACATGCATGACTGTCAGAATTCTAGTTTAATTGTCATAAAATGCCAATAAATGTAACTTGCTCATTTCAAAGCGTTGGTTATGGTTCCATGGGTCATATTTGATATCCCGGAAAAATATCATGTCATCCGATACCGGCTCCGTACCAAGGAGTCCGGCATGGACCATGGCAAGCGATAATAGATGCACGACTGGCGGAATTCCAGTTTAATTGCCATATAATGCCAAAAGTTGTAACTTGATCATTTCGAAGAGTTGGTTATGGTTACTTTGGTTGTATTTGATGCCCCGGAAAAATATCATGTGATCCGGTACCGGCTCCGTACCAAGGAGTGCGACCTCGACCATGGCAGGCGATAATACAGGCATGACTGGCGCAATTCCAGTTTAATTGCTATAAAATGCAAAAAAATGTAACATTGATCATTTCGAAGTTTTGGTTATGGTTCCTTGGGTTATATTTAATGTCCCAGAAAAATATCATGTGACCCGATATCGGCTCTGTACCAAGGCGTCCGGCCTGGACCATGGCAGGCGATAATACATGCACGACTTGCGGAATTCCAGTTTAATTGCCATATAATGCCAAAAAATGTAACTTGATCATTTCGTAGAATTGGTTATGGTTTCTTTGGTTGTATTTGATGTCCCGGAATAATATCATGCAATCCGGTACCGACTCCATACCAAGGCGACCTGCCTGGACCATGGATGGCGATAATACAGGCACGACTAGCGGAATTCCAATTTAAATGCCATAGAATGCCAAAAAATGTAACTTGATCATTTCGAAGCGTTGGTTATGGTTCCTTGGGTAATATTTGATATCCCGGACAAATATCATGTGATCCGGTACTGGCTTCATACCAAGGCGTCCGGCCTGGACCATGGCTGGCGAAAATACAAGCACGACTTAGCGGAATTCCAGTTTAATTGCCATAAAATGCCAAAAAATGTAACTTGATCTTTTAGAAGAGTTGGTTATGGTTCCTCTGGTTGTATTTATCTCCCAAAAAAATATCATGCGATCCGGTGCCGGCTCCATACCAAGTGTCCGTCCTGGACCATGGATGGCGATAATACAGGCACGACTGGCGGAATTCCAGTTTAAATGCCATATAATGCCAAAAAATGTAACTTGATCATTTCGAAGCGTTGGTTATGGTTACTTGGGTAATATTTTATATCCCAGACAAATATCATTTCATCCGGTACTTGCTCTGTACCAAGGCGTCCGGCCTGGACCATGGCAGGCGATAATACAGGCACGACTAGCGAAATTCCAGTTTAATTGCCATAAAATGCAAAAAAATGTAACTTGATCATTTCGAAGTGTTGGTTATGGTTCCTTGGGTCATATTAGATGTCCAGGAAAAATATGATGCGATCCGATACCGGCTCCGTACCAAGGCATCCGGCCTGGACCATGGCAGGCGCTAATACAGGCACGACTGGCGGAATTCAAGTTTAATTGCCATAAAATGCCAAAAAAAGTAACTTCATCATTTCAAAGCGTTGGTTATGGTTCCTTGGGTAATATTTGATATCCCGGAAAAATATCATGTGATCCGGTACTGGCTCCGTACCAAGGCGTCCGGCCTGGACCATGGCTGGCGATAATACAAGCACGACTTGGCGGAATTCCAGTTTAATTGACATAAAATGCCAAAAAATGTAACTTGATCTTTTCGAAGAGTTAGTTATGGTTCCTCTGGTTGTATTTGATGTCCCAAAAAAGATATCATGCGATCCGGTGCCGGCTCCATACCAAGGCGTCCGGCCTGGACCATGGCTGGCGATAATACAAGCACGACTTGGCGGAATTCCAGTTTAATTGACATAAAATGCCAAAAAATGTAACTTGATCATTTCGAAGCGTTGGTTATGGTTCCTTTGGTCATTTTAATGTCCCGGAAAAATATCATGTGACCCGGTACTGGCTCCGTACCAAGGCGTCCGGCCTGGACCATGGCAGGCGATAATACAGGCACGACTGGCAAAATTCCAGTTTAATTGCCATAAAATGCAAAAAAATGTAACTTGATCATTTCGAAGCGTTGGCTATGGTTCCTTGGGTCATATTAGATGTCAAGGAAAAATATCTTGCGATCCGATACCGGCTCCGTACCAAGGCATCCGGCCTGGACCATGGCAGGCGCTAATACAGGCACGACTGGCAGAATTCAAGTTTAATTGCCATAAAATGCCAAAAAAGGTAACTTGATCATTTCAAAGCGTTGGTTATGGTTCCTTGGGTCATATTTAATGTCCCGAAAAAATATGATGTGACCCGGTACCGGCTCCGTACCAAGGCATCCGGCCTGGAACATGGCAGGCGATAATACAGGCACGTCTGTCGGAATTCTAGTTTAATTGTCATAATATGCCAATAAACGTAACTTGCTCATTTCAAAGCGTTGGTTATGGTTCCTTGGGTCATATTTGATATCCCGGAAAAATATCATACGATCCGATACCGGCTCCGTACCAAAGAGTACGGCGTGGACCATGGTAGGCGATAATACATGCACGACTGGCGGAATTCCAGTTTAATTGCCATATAATGCAAAAAATTGTAACTTGATCATTTCGAATAGTTGGTTATGGTTCCTATGGTTGTATTTGATGTCCCGGAAAAATATAATGCGATCCGGTACCGGCTCCGTACCAAGGAGTGCGACCTGGACCATGGCAGGCGATAATACATGCACGATTGGCGGAATTCCAGTTTAATTGCCATATAATGCCAAAAAATGTAACTTGATTATTTCTAAGAGTTGGTTATGGTTTCTTTGGTTGAATTTGATGTCCCGAAATAATATCATGCGATCCGGTACCGACTCCATACCAAGGCGTCCTGCCTGGACCATGGATGGCGATAATACAGGCACGACTGGCGGAATTCCAGTTTAATTGCCATAAAATGCCAAAAAAAGTAACTTGATCATTTCGAAGCGTTGGTTATGGTTCCTTAGGTCATATTCTTGATATCCCCGACAAATATCATATGATCCGGTACCGGCTCTGTACCAAGGCGTCCGACCTGGACCATGGCAGGCGATAATAGAGGCACGACTGGCGGAATTCCAGTTTAATTGCCATAAAACGCCAAAAAATGTAACTTGATCATTTCAAAGGCGTTGGTTATGGTTCTGTGGATCGTATTTGATGTCCTGGAGAAATATCATGCGATCTGATATCGTCTCTGTACCAAGGCGTCCAGCCTGGACCATGGCAGGCGATAATACATGCACGACCGTCGGAATTCCAGTTTAATTGCCATAAAATGCCAAAAAATGTAACTTGATCATTTCAAAGCGTTGGTTATGGTTCAGTAGGTCATATTTGATGTCGTGGAGAAATATCATGCGATCCAGTACCGTCTTTGTACCAAGGCGTCCGGCCTGGACCATGGCAGGCGATAATAGAGGCACGACTGGCGGAATTCAAGTTTAATTTCCATAAAATGCCAAAAAATGTAACTTGATCATTTCGAAGAATTGGTTATGGTTCCTTGGGTCGTATTTGATGTCCAGGATAATATCATACGATCCGGTACCGGCACCGTACCAAGGTGTCTGTCCTGGACCATGGCAGGCGCTAATACAGGCACGACTGGCGGAATTCAAGTTTAATTTCCATAAAATGCCAAAAAAATTTAACTTGCTCATTTCAAAGCATTGGTTATGGTTCCTTGGGTCATATTTAATGTCACAGACAAATATCATGAGACTCGGTACCGGCTCCGTACCAAGGCGTCCGGCCTGGACCACGGTAGGCGATAAAAGAGGCATGACTAGCGAAATTCCAGTTTAATTTCCATAAAATGCCAAAAAATATAACTTGATCATTTCAAAGCGTTGGTTATGGTTATGTGGGTCGTATTTGATGTCCTGGAGAAATATCATGCGATCCGGTACTGTCTTTGTACCAAGGCGTCCAGCCTGGACCATGGCAGGCGATAATAGAGGCACGACTGGCGGAATTCTAGTTTAGTTGCCATAAAATGCAGAAAAATGCAATTTGATGATTTCCAAGCGTTGGTTATGGTTCCTTGGGTCGTATTAGATGTCCAGGACAAATATCATGCGATTCGATACCGGCTCCGTACCAAGGCATCCGGCCTGGACCATGGCAGGCTCTAATACAAGCACGACTTGCGGAATTCAAGTTTAATTGCCATAAAATGCCAAAAAATATAACTTGATCATTTCGAAGCGTTGGTTATGGTTCCTTGGGTCATATTTAATGTCCCGGAAAATTATGATGTGACCCGGTACCGGCTCCATACCAAGGCGTCCGGCCTGGACCATGGCAGGCGATAATGCAGGCACGACTGTCGGAATTCTAGTTTAATTGTCATTATATGCCAATAAATGTAACTTGCTCATTTCAAAGCATTGGTTATGGTTCCTTGGGTCATATTTGATACCCCGGAAAAATATCATGCGATCCGATACTGGCTCCGTACCAAGGAGTACGGCGTGGACCATGGTAGGCGATAATACATGCACGACTAGCGGAATTCCAGTTTAATTTCCATATAATGCCAAAAGATGTAACTTGATCATTTAGAAGATTTGTTTATGGTTCCTTTGGTTGTATTTGATGTCCCAAAAAAATATCATGCGATCCGGTACTGGCTCCGTACCAAGGAGTGCGACCTGGACCATGGCAGACGATAATACAGGCATGACTGGCGCAATTCCAGTTTAATTGCCATAAAATGCAAAAAAATGTAACTTGATCATTTCGAAGTTTTGGTTATAGTTCCTTGGGTCATATTTAATGTCCCAAACAAATATCATGTGACCCGGTACTGGCTCCATACCAAGGCGTCCTGCCTGGACCATGGATGGCGATAATACAGGCACGACTTACGTAATTCCAGTTTAATTGCCATTGCCAAAAAATGTAACTTGATCATTTCGGAGCGTTGGTTATGGTTCCTTAGGTAATATTTCATATACCGGACAAATATCATGTGATCCGGTACTGGCTCCATACCAAGGCGTCCGGCCTGGACAATGGCAGGCGATAATACAAGCACGACTTGGCGGAATTCCAGTTTAATTGCCATAAAATGCCAAAAAATGTAACTTGATCATTTCGAAGAGTTAGTTATGGTTCCTCTGGTTGTATTTGATGTCGCGGAAAAATATCATGCGATTCGGTGCCGTCTCCATACCAAGGTGTCCGGCCTGGACCATGGATGGCGATAATACAGGCACGACTGGCGAAATTCCAGTTTAATTTCCATAAAATGCCAAAAAATGTAACTTGATCATTTCAAAGCGTTGGTTATGGTTCCTTTGGTCATATTTAATGTCCCGGACAAATATCATGTGAACCGGTACCGGCTTCCCACCAAGGCGTCCGCCCTGGACCATGGCAGGCGATAATACAGGCACGACTGGCAAAATTCCAGTTTAATTGCCATAAAATACCAAAAAATGTAACTTGATCATTTCGAAGCGTTGGTTGTGGTTTCTTGGCTCATATTTGATATCCCGGACAAATATCATGCGATCCGGTACCGGCTCCATACCAAGGTGTCCGTCCTGGACCATGGCAGGCGATAATACAAGCACGATTGACGGAATTCTAGTTTAATTTCCATAAAATTCCAATAAATGTAACTTGCTCATTTCAAAGCGTTGGTTATTGTTCCTTGAATCATATTTGATACCCCGGAAAAATATCATGCGATCCGATACTGGCTCTGTACCAAGGAGTACGGCGTGGACCATGGTAGGCGATAATACATGCACGACTAGCGGAATTCCAGTTTAATTGCCATATAATGCCAAAAGATCTAACTTGATCATTTCGAAGAGTTGTTTATGGTTCCTTTGGTTGTATTTGATTTCCCGGAAAAATATCATGCGATCCGGTACCGGCTCCGTACCAAGGAGTGCGACCTGGACCATGGCAGGCGATAATACAGGCATGACTGGCGCAATTCCAGTTTAATTGCCATAAAATGCAAAAACATGTAACTTGTTCATTTCGAAGTTTTGGTTATAGTTCCTTGGGTCATATTTAATGATCCAGACAAATATCATGTGACCCGGTACTGGCTCCGTACCAAGGCGTCCGTCCTGGACCATGGCAGACGATAATACATGTACGACTGGCGGAATTCCAGTATAATTGCCATATAATGCGAAAAAATGTAACTTGATCATTTCAAAGAGTTGGTTATGGTTCCTTTGGTTGTATTTGATGTCCCGGAATAATATCATGCGATCCGGTACCGACTCCATACCAAGGCGTCCTGCCTGGACCATGGATGGCGATAATACAGGCACGACTGGCGTAATTCCAGTTTAATTGCCATAGAATGCGAAAAACTGTAACTTTATCATTTCGAAGTGTTGGTTATGGTTCCTTGGGTAATGTTTCATATCCCGGACAAATATCATGTGATCCGGTACTGGATCCGTACCAAGGCGTCCGGCCTAGACAATGGCAGGCGATAATACAAGCACGACTTGGCGGAATTCCAGTTTAATTGCCATAAAATGCCAAAAAATGTAACTTGATCATTTCGAAGAGTTAGTTATGGTTCCTCTGGTTGTATTGGATGTCCCGGAAAAATATCATGCGATTCTGTGCCGTCTCCATACCAAGGCGTCCGGCCTGGACCATGGATGGCGATAATACAGGCACGACTGGCAAAATTCCAGTTTAATTGCCATAAAATGCCAAAAAATGTAACTTGATCATTTCGAAGCGTTGGTTGTGGTTTATTGGGTCATATTTGATATCCTGGACAAATATCATGCGATCCGGTACCGGCTCCGTACCAAGGTGTCCGTCCTGGACCATGGCAGGCGATAATACAAGCACGATTGACGGAATTCTAGTTTAATTTCCATAAAATGCCAATAAATGTAACTTGCCCATTTTAAAGCGTTGGTTATGGTTCCTTGGGTCATATTTGATACACCAGAAAAATATCATGCGATCTGATACTGGCTCCGTACCAAGGAGTACGGCGTGGACCATGGTAGGCGATAATACATGCACGACTAGCGGAATTACAGTTTAATTGCCATATAATGCCAAAAGATGTAACTTGATTATTTCGAAGAGTTGTTTATGGTTCCTTTGGTTGTATTTGATGTCCCGAAAAAATATCATGCGATCCGGTACCGTCTCCGTACCAAGGAGTGCGACCTGGACCATGGCAGGCGATAATACAGGCATGACTGGCGCAATTCCAGTTTAATTGCCATAAAATGCAAAAAAATGTAACTTGATCATTTCGAAGTTTTGGTTATAGTTACTTGGGTCATATTTAATGTCCCAGACAAATATCATGTGACCCGGTACTGGCTCCGTACCAAGGCGTCCGGCCTGGACCATGGTAGGCGATAATACATGTACGACTGGCGTAATTCCAGTTTAATTGCCATAAAATGCAAAAAAATGTAACTTGATCATTTCAAAGAGTTGGTTATGGTTCCTTTGGTTGTATTTGATGTCCCGTAATAATATCATGTGATCCAGTACCGACTCCATACCAAGGCGTCCTGCCTGGACCATGGATGGCGATAATACAGGCACGACTTGCGTAATTCCAGTTTAATTGCCATAGAATGCCAAAAACTGTAACTTGATCATTTCGAAGCGTTGGTTATGGTTCCTTGGGTAATATTTCATATCCTGGACAAATATCATGTTATCCGGTACTAGCTCCGTACCAAGGCGTCCGGCCTGGACAATGGCAGGCGATAATACAAGCACGACTTGGCGGAATTCAAGTTTAATTGCCATAAAATTCCAAAAAATGTAACTTGATCATTTCGAAGAGTTAGTTATGGTTCCTCTGGTTGTATTTGATGTCCCGGAAAAATATCATGCGATTCGGTGCCGTCTCCATACCAAGGCGTCCGGCCTGGACCATGGATGGCGATAATACACGCACGACTGGCGAAATTCCAGTTTAATTTCCATATAATGTCAAAAAATGTAAATTGATCATTTCGAAGCGTTGGTTATGGTTCCTTAGGTCATATTTAATGTCCCGGACAAATCATGTGACCCGGTACCGGCTTCGTACCAAGGCGGCCGGCCTGGACCATGGCAGGCGATAATACATAAACGACTGGCAAAATTCCAGTTTAATTGCCATAAAATACCAAAAAATGTAACTTGATCATTTCGAACCGTTGGTTGTGGTTTCTTGGGTCATATTTGATATCCCGGACAAATATCATGCGATCCAGTACCGGCTCCGTACCAAGGTGTCCGTCCTGGACCATGGCAGGCGATAATACAAGCACGATTGACGGAATTCTAGTTTAATTTCCATAAAATGCAAATAAATGTAACTTGCTCATTTCAAAGCAGTGGTTATGGTTCCTTGGGTCATATTTGATACCCCGGAAAAATATCATGCGATCCGATACTGGCTCCGTACCAAGGAGTACGGCGTGGACCATGGTAGGCGATAATACATGCACGACTAGCGGAATTCCAGTTTAATTGCAATATAATGCCAAAAGATGTAACTTGATCATTTAGAAGAGTTGTTTATGGTTCCTTTGGTTGTATTTGATGTCCCGGAAAAATATCATGCGATCCGGTACCGGCTCCGTACCAAGGAGTGCGACCTGGACCATGGCAGGCGATAATACAGGCATGACTGGCGCAATTCCAGTATAATTGCCATAAAATGCAAAAAAAATGTAACTTGATCATTTCGAAGTTTTGTTTATAGTTCCTTGGGTCATATTTAATGTCCCAGACAAATATCATGTGACCCGGTACTGGCTCCGTACCAAGGCGTCCGACCTGGACCATGGCAGGCGATAATACATGTACGATTGACGGAATTCCAGTTTAATTGCCATATAATCCAAAAAAATGTAACTTGATCATTTCAAAGCGTTGGTTATGGTTCTGTGGGTCGTATTTGATTTCCTGGAGAAATATCATGTGATCCGGTACCGTCTTTGTACCAAGGCGTCCGACCTGGACCATGGCAGGCGATAATACATGCACGATTGTCGGAATTCCAGTTTAATTGCCATAAAATGCCAAAAATGTAACTTTATCATTTCAATGCGTTGGTTATGGTTCTGTGGGTCGTATTTGATGTCCTGGAGAAATATCATGCGATCCGATACCATCTTTGTACCAAGGCGTCCGGCCTAGACCATGGCAGGCGATAATAGAGGCACGACTAGCGGTTTTTCCAGTTTAATTGCCATAAAATGCAGAGAAATGTAATTTGATCATTTCGAAGCATTTTTTATGGTTCCTTGGGCCGTATTAGATGTCCAGGACAAATATCATGCGATCCGATACCGGCTCCATACCAAGGCATCCGGCGTGGACCATGGCAGGCGCAAATACAGGCACGACTGGCGGAATTCAAATTTAATTGCCATAAAATGCCAAAAAATGTAACTTGATCATTTCGAAGCGTTGGTTATGGTTCCTTGGGTCATATTTAATGCCCCGGAAAAATATGATGTGACCCGGTACCGGCTCCGTACCAAGACGTCCGGCCTGGACCGTGGCAGGCGATAATACAGGCACGACTTGCGGAATTCTAGTTTAATTTCCATACAATGCCAAAAAATGTAACTTGATCATTTAGAAGCGTTGGTTATGGTTCCTTGGGTCATATTTCATATCCCGGACAAATATCACGCGACACGGTACCGGCTTCGTACCTAGGTGTTCGGCCTGGACCATGGTAGGCGATAATACAGGCACGATTGTCGGAATTTCAGTTTAATTGACATAAATTGCCAGAAAATCTAAATTGATCATTTCGAAGCATTGGTTATGGTTCCTTGGGTCATATTTAATGTCCCACACAAATATCATGCGATCCAATACCATCTTCGTACCAAGACGTCCTGCCTGGACCATGGCAGGCGATAATACAGGCACGACTAGCGGAATTCCAGTTTAATTGCCATAAAATGCCAAAAAATGTAACTTGATCATTTCGAAGCGTTGGTTATGGTTTCTTGGGTCATATTTCATATCCTGGGAAAATATCATGTGACCCGGTACCGGCTCCGTAACAAGGCGTCCGGCCTGGACCATGGCGGGCGATAATACAGGCACAACTGTCGGAATTCTAGTTTAATTGTCATAAAATGCCAATAAATGTAACTTGCTCATTTCAAAGCGTTGGTTATGGTTCCTTGGGTCATATTCGATATCCCAGACAAATATCATGCAATCCGATATCGGCTCCGTACCAAGGAGTCCGGTGTGGACCATGGCAGGCGATAATACATGCACGACTGACGGAATTCCAGTTTAATTGCCATAAAATGCCAAAAAATGTAACTTGATCATTTCGAAGCGTTGGTTATGGTTCCTTGGGTCGTATTTGACGTCCCGGAAAAATATCATGTGATCCGATAATGGCTTTGTACCAAGGCGTCCGGCCTGGACTATGGCAGGCGATAATACAGGCACTACTAGCGAAATTAAAGTTTAATTGCCATAAAATGCCAAAAAATGTAACATGATCATTTCGAAGCGTTGGTTATGGTTCCTTGTGTTGTATTTGATGTCTCGGACAAATATCACGAGATTCGGTACCGGCTCCGTACCAAGGAGTCCGACCAGGACGATGGCAGGTGATAATACAGGCACGAATGACGGAATTTAAGTTTAATTGCAATATAATGCCAAAAAATGTAACTTGATCATTTCGAAGAGTTGGTTATGGTTCCTTTGGTTGTATTTGATGTCCTGAAAAAATATCATGCGATCCGGTACCGGCTCCATACCAAGGCGTCCGGCCTGGACAATTGATGGCGATAATACATGCACGACTGGCGGAATTCCAGTTTAATTGCCATAGAATGCCAAAAAATGT
>MDKI01126284.1:0-13915 GCA_005239505.1 Nicotiana paniculata | reverse complement strand
TTCAGTAGCTAGGTGGATTGGCCCTTTCCCAAGCTCCTTAAGTCGACAATGGTGGAAGAAAAATGGATAAAATAAGCCTTTCCCGTGTTTAAAAGAACACATTGCCTGACAGTGGTGTTGCACTTGCGGTCTCGCACCTGCGAGCAAAGGCTCGCACCTGCGGAAATGGACGAGGAAGCCTGGGCCCGCACCTGCGGAGAGGAGACCGCACCCGCGGCTCCGCTCCTGCGGAACTTGGTCCGCACCTGCGAGAAATGCGCTGCCCGCTAGGGGTCGCACCTGTGAGGCTGGGACCGTAGGAGCTGTCCCGCACCTGCGACTAGGCAACCGCACCTGCGGTCACACCAGAACATGTGCACCAGCAGCTATTTCAGCTGGTTTTTGGCCTCGTGTGGTGTCCGGGAGGCACCTGGTCCTACCCGAGCCCCCGTCCAAATATACCAACACGTCCCAAATCATAATACAGACTTGCTCGAGACTTGGAAACACTCAAAACAACGCTAAAACTCAAAATCACATCCCAAAACCCCTAGAATCATAACTTAAGAACTTCAAGTTCTTGAATTCGCTAATAATGCGCCGAACTGACCTATACTACTCGGAATGACACCAAATTTTGCAAGCAAGTCATTAATGACATAACGGAACTAGTTCCAGTCTCGGAATTTCGTTCGGATCTCGATAACACAAAAACACGTTCCAAACCAAATTTTAAACTTAAGGAAACTCTAATTTCGATATTGGGTGCCGAAACGCCCCCGGTTCATCCAAAACCCATTCCGAACATATGCCCAAGTCCGAAATCATCATACGAAGCTACCGAAACCATCGAAACTCAATTCCGAGGTCATTTACTCAAAATGTTGACCGAAGTCAAACTTTTGTATTAAAGGCCAAACTTAAGGAACCAAGTGTTCCTATACCACTCTAAATGCTTCTGAATCCCAAACCACCCGTCCCCACAAGTCATAAATCATAATAAGACGTTACGGGAAGTCTCATTTAGGGGAACGGGGTCCTGATATGCAAAAAGACCGGTCGGGTCGTTACAATAGGAAAAATTTGGGTATCAACACCAACTACAAATTAAAAAAAACTTAACAATAAGGAAATTTTAAAAACACGAAAGACAACCAATATATTACTTGTAGAAACTACACATCATACAGTTAATTGATATTATGTATATTAAAGGTATAAAATATGTATTAGAAATGTATAATTCATGTATTAGGAATATTTATGCATTAGAAATGAATAATTTATGTATCAGAAGTAGATTCATATGTATTGCTACAAAATGTTGTAAACTAAACAAAAATATTTTTTACCTGCTCCTGACTTAAAAGAAAAAATTCTTTCCTCAACCTCTTGAAGGTCACCTTCTTCTTTACAGTCTAGTTTAGTATGCGTGGCACAAGATCTCCAATCCAGTAAGCGAGGCTTTTGCAAGTATAGGGGCAGCATTCATAAAACCAACACTGGAATGCCAAAGGCAAACCACCATATCGGTACATCTCTCTCCTACTACAAACCTTATCCTTCATTGACTCCAACGTAGCATTGAAAACCACTTTTCCCCAAGGGAAAGTCTCAAAATCACCAGATTCAACCAACATTAAATCATTCTTTGTTATGAAATCATCATTCGTAATAGAAAATAGAAAACTGAGAATGAAATACAATACTGCAATCTTTAATGCGTCCTCATCAGATTTTCACATCTTTTATAAGAAACAGTCAGTTAACAATTTCTTAGACACTTTCGACATGCTTGGAAAGCACTATTCCATCGACCGACTCGACTGGACAGATTCATAATCCTTATTGGGATCATCAATACACTTTAAACCTGTGATAATACAAAACTTTGCATCCCTTTTAGCGTTCCTTTTAGAACCTTTACTCTTATCCTTCATAAAATCCTTTCCCACCATTTTAATCTTTCTTTTTGAACTTGTGCCTTTTTCAATAACTACACGCTGAGCAGTTTGTGACCTCATTACTCTATCATTGGGACTCCCACTATGTGAACGAGTCCTTCTATCAACATGGGTACTTTGCATTTCTTCGATAGGGGTATTTTCATTGCTAGAACAGATTTAGGGGTTGCATGCCCCAAATCGCACCCAAATTCTGATAAATCTTCAAAATTTTCATCATCATTCCTAATGAAACTAGGATTATATTTCACTAATTTACCAACTAATTTCATAGAATTTGGAAATTCTCTCAACTTCCTATTTTTCTTCAAGGACTTCTTTTTCTCCATTATAGACTCGACTATGAACAAAAATCCGAAAGCCTACTAGAATTTTGACTTACATTGAGAGCAAGAGTAAAAATGGAGAAGTTATATTTGAGAAAAAACTGGTGTTTCGAGATAACCGAGTGCAATAGGAAAAACGTGAGTTAAAAAGCGTGGGTGGGTCAGTATATTAGGGATTATTTATGGGCTATTAGATATAATATGTTTGGGCCGGAGGGACATTTCGGATCCATGGGAAAATATATGGGCTATTAAAATTTTGAGGGGCTATACAGGGTAGTTTTCTCTAAAAATATTGGCCCATAAATTGTAGTTAAAGGCCCAAATTCAAACAGCTCAAACCCAGTCAGTTGGAAACTAGTCAAACAACATCGGGCATATTCCCGAGGAATTTGTCTTAGGCTAAAACATCTAGATTACAGAACTCGAAATTGATTCTCTGTTGATTAATAGAAATACTCAAAAAGGAAATCAATTGATACCTCGAAGAGAAAGAACATTCTTTATTACTCATACATCAACAAGATATTACTACTATATCTTATACTTCCTTCCGTCCACTTTACTTAAAAAAATTGACCTTTTTTTGTGGTCCTAAATATTTAATTTTTTTAAATATTAAAAAATATTTAACTTTTTTTTTTCAAATTGCCCCTGAAGTAAAGAGTCTATAAGTATTTGTTGTATTTTTAATGAACAAAATTAAGGTTAATATGGTCAATTATATTGTTAATTAATACTAAAAGATGGATTCCTTAATATGTGTGAAAATAGCTAAAAAATCACTTAAAATGAACCAAAGGGAGTATAACATTACCATACAGTTGTGAAAACGTAATTCTTGCCTCACAAAAAATACTCCTACAAAATCCACAAAAAATAGACTTTTTCTAATTACTTTTAGTTTTTATAAAAATTTTAGGAATTTCTAGTTAATTATTTGCATTTAGTCGCATTTCATGCACATTTAATATTTTAAAATCATAGAAAAATAAAAAAAAATTGTCAGATTTTAAGTTCATGCTATTCTAGGTTTAATTTGTATTTTTAGGAATTAATTACTCTTTAATTGTTAGAACTAATACATGAAAATCAAAAAAAAATACTTTAGTAATTTTACATGCATTTGTTAGTTGAATAGATGAGCTAATGGTTAGAAATATAGGTTTTTAGGTTAATTTTGCAAGTTAGTGGGAATTTAAAATGATCAATAAATTGGTTATTTCTGAAAATTGAAAGAAAATGAAGGAAGGAGTTTGTTTAGCCTCCCTCTTCATTAAAACACTCCCCTTTCCCTTAACCCTAGAGGCTGCATCCCTTCTCCCCCCCCCCCCCCCCCCCCCCACTATAAAAAAACCCTAGCTGCCCTTCTATTCCTCTTCCTCTCCAAACAGATCAGATCCCCTCCCCATTTGACTAACCCTAGGAGCCACCTTATCTTCCAAGACGCCTAACAGTCGTACCCCTAGTCTCTTGTCCAAACGCCGGAATCTGGCGAGTCAGCAGCCACCGGGGACTGCTCCCTCACCCTCATTCCCAACTCTCTCTCTCTCTCTCTCTCTCTCTCTCTCTCTCTCTCTCTATGTGTGTGTGTGTGAACAAGAACAGATCCCTTACCATCCCATACACAAAAACCCTAGCCGTCGTCTGAAAAACACACGGAAAAATTCAAAACAAAAAAAAATGAAAATGAAAAGAAAAAAACAATAGATTTTGATTGATTTTACATTGAAAATGATTCAAAAGGCTGTAGTTGCTTCTTTTTTTTTTTTGCTGATTCAAGAGGGGTTTCTCCATTCGATTCTGGATTTGCAGATCTAGAATTAATCTGCAATTTGTTATTTGTTGTTGATTGCTGGATCTATTGACTGTTGTTTGATGAGCTTTAGATTTATTTTCTACTATCCTTTGTTTGGTCTTCGCGACTCTACTGTCGCCTGAATCATAGGTACACATGGAATCCCTCTAGTGTTGTTTAACTCTACATGGCCTATTTTTGAAGTTATTATGCTGACCCAAAGGGTCATCTTATAAATTAAGACTCCATTCCAGGCTCATTACCTTAAAAAGATTAAATTTTTATTTACCTCGATTTGCATGCGCAGTCCAAGATTGAAATCGGAAAGTTTTTACGTGAAAATATAAGAAATAGTAATATTTGGAATTTAAAATTTTGTTTTAGTTGACTTGGTTCAATATTTTGGGTGAACGGACCCAGATCATATTCCGACAATCCCGGGAAGTCCGCAGTAAAATATGGGAGTTGGGCGTATGCCCGGAATTGAATTCTTAGGTCCCTATATTTAGAAATCAATTTTTAAAGAAAATTATTTTGCTGGATTTTTAATGAAATGAAGAAATGAATTAATATTTGAAACTATTGGTATCGGGCCCGTATTTTGGTTCCGGATCCCCGTAGAGGTTTGTCATGATATTCAAAAACGATCTGTGAAATTTGGTGAGTAATCGGAATTTATTTGACGTGATTCGGACGTCCAGTGAAGAAATAGTGAAAGTTGAGTGTTCTTGAGAAAAATGATGAGTTTTGAGGTTAAATTCGTAGTTTTAACTGTTATTTTTATGATTTGATTGCACGAGCAAGTCCGTATGATATTTTTAGACTTGCGTGCATGTTTGGTTTAGAGCCCGAGGGCTCGCGTGAGTTT
Source organism: Nicotiana paniculata (assembly GCA_005239505.1). Classification (NCBI taxonomy): domain Eukaryota; kingdom Viridiplantae; phylum Streptophyta; class Magnoliopsida; order Solanales; family Solanaceae; genus Nicotiana; species Nicotiana paniculata. The sequence continues at coordinate 8,980 of MDKI01126284.1, read as the reverse complement.
CGGGTAGGCTTCGGGATGTTTTTAAGCTTGTAAAAATCTGCTGGTGCGCTAGTTCTGGTGTGCCCACACCTGCGAGCCTTTGGCCGCAGGTGCGAGTACCTTCCCGCAGGTGCGACCCTGGCCAGTGTTCCTTGTTCCGCATATGCGGACTCCCTATCGCAGGAGCGGGACCGCAGAAGCGGAAAACCATCCGCAGATGCTGCCCCAAGGGCCCAGTCCCATGTCCGCAGGAGTGGCCCCCTATCCGCACGTGCGATGCGCAGATGCGGCCCAAGCACCGCAGGTGCGAGGGTCGGGCAGTGGGTTCACTTTAATTAGAACTCCAGCCTTTTTCTTCTTATTTTTTTCATAAGAGTAGAAGACCTAGGGCGATTTTCTCAAGGCTTTTTCTTTCAAAATCATAGGTAAGTGTACTCTTTTCTTTCAATTACCCAATGTTTTTCATCACTTTTCAGTACAAAATCAAGAATTTTCATGATAAAAAAAATTGAGGGCTTGGGTAGAACTAGGGAATTTTGTAAAGCTCGAATTTTAACCTCGAATTGAGGTCGGATTTCGAAACTAATTGAATATTCGGGCTCGGGGGCGAATGGGTAAACGTAATTTGGTCCGAATCCCGAGTTTGGACCAAGCGGGCTCGGGGTCGGGTTTTAACTTTTTTTGAGAATACTTAGGAAAATCATAAATTTTCAGTAAAGTTACTTCCTTTAGCCTTAACTAATGATACTGAGCTAATTATGATTAGATTCGAGCGGGTTAGAGAAAAATTCGAAAGGAAAAGAGGTAATTGAGCAGTGAGTGGCATGCGAATTTGAGGTAAGTGCTTTGTTTAACCTGGACTTGAGGGAATAGGAATCCCCACTTAAATGCTATGTGAATTCGCATGTGTGTGGTGTATAGGTGAGGTGACGAGTATCTATGCACCACCAAATTGTCTGTTAAACATGATCCCTTCCCCGGTTTCCAATTATTTGCTTTCGGGCTTAATTGTTTCATGATCATTGAGGTTTATATGTCTATTTGGATTTGTAAATTGTTGTTAAGTATTGCTTCAAATGGAAGTATTGGCTGTTCTTTTGGTTTTGTTGTGTTACATAAGGATTGAGCTGGTTGCCAGTGTTACGATATGTATATATATTCCGGTTGGCTTCGTATGAAATGATAATTGATGAAGTTTATGAGTTTTACAGCTTCTGTTTACAATTGTTGATATAAAAATATTGTGAAAAGCTTGGCTTGAATTGTGAAAGTTTTTATGAATAAACTGATATGATATGTCTGGTGGGAGTGGGTTGCACGCCGCAACAAGGAGTGATAAGGGTGGACATGTGGGATCGGGTTGCATGCTGCAACAGGAGAAATAAGGATGATATATATATATAGGAAGGAGCAATAAGGGTGGACAGGTGGGAGAGGGTTGCGCACCGCAACAAGGAGCGATAAGGGTGAATATTTATGTTTTACTGATTTTCGAAAATAAGGATTTGGAAAACTCCGATTTTATTTAAAAAGGTTTTCATACTCTGATTTTATTGTGATTTAAATTGAAACTATGGAATTTTGAGGAGTTGATTACAGTTGATATCTGAAAAGAGTTATTTGAGTTGTTTTTATTTTTCTGTGGCAAGTTACTGGTTATCGAGATTATTATTATTGTTTCTTTCTTGCTTTATTATATATATTGTTCACATGTTATATTGTTAATGCCCCGCCGTAGCCTCGTCACTACTTCGTCGAGGTTAGGCTCGGCACTTACTCAGTACATGGGGTCGGTTGTACTGATACTACACTCTGCACTCTTTTGTGCAGATCCAGGTACCGGCCAGAGTTAGAAGATCTTAGTAGCTGAGCATTTTCGTTCGGAGACACGAGGTAGATCTGATGGCGTCCGCAGATTCCTGCAGTCTTATCTTTACTTTATAGACGCTATTTTATTTCGTTCGAAACAGGCATATATACTTCTTTCAGCCATTATTTATAGTATTCTAAGTAGTTCGTGAATTGTGACACCAGACCTTGGGATAGTTTTATAGATATATATTTAGTTCGTTGTTCGGTTTAATTATTGATCGTTATTAGTATTTCACGAAGTTATCTAGTGGAAAGTATTAGATTCAGATTTATTTTGAATTGTTCTATTAAGTGTAAGTAACTTTAAAAGAAAATGGTTAGTAAATTTCTAACATTGGCTTGCCTAGTAAGTATTGTGTTAGGCGCCATCACGATCCCGTGGTTTGGGAATTTGGATCGTGACAGTCATGAACATGCTGAATGATTCTGTTGAGCCTTGATTTCCTATTTCTACGTTTTTTTTTCTTTTCTTTCTTCTGAAAATGTATTGTATATATGTGATAATGAAAGCTACCTTGTAATCTCTGTTAAATGCGTTGTAGCTAATACAATTCTAAGGTAATTTAGTAGTGTTGTATTCATAAGCATAATGGTTTGTTTACTGGATTAATGGATAAGTCATGTAATAATCACAATTTTCAGTAAGAGAATATATCACCATTCGAGATTTATTAAACTGAATGTGATTATGTATTTGTGAATTTCACTTTAGATGTGTTGTTAGTTTAGGCTATTCAATAACCTATAGCTTTCATTCAGTTAGTAACTATATGTAATAGGCCTGTTTTGGTGCATTGTCGAACAATTCCAAGTAAAGCATGTCTTAATTATTGAGGTTGTTCTTCCCACCATTGTAGTAATTAATCTCAAATAAATCCTCAATGCTACGAAGCTCACCAATTTCATTGCCCCTCTAGAACGAATCCATTCCATGATTTATGGGCCTTTGCACTAGAACTTGGACTTGAGAAAACAATCAAACCATGAATCATCGTGACTATAGTTATGGTTCTGTGGCATAGTCATGATAGATAATCCTCAATTCGAGTGTGTGTTTCACGTGACTCGACCAGCATTTCTAATAATAATAAAAAAATAAACACGTTGTAAATTGCAGGTGCATTTCACATGGCGCGATTCACAATGTGTACAAAAAAAAAAGAGTGTGTGATATCACGACTTGTTCAAACAAATTTCATAAATACTAAAAGCGATTTTAAAGGGTAAAAATGCACAATAGGTTTCAAATATGTATTAAATCAGATAATTAGGACAATTATTAATTGTTAAGCGACCGTGCTTAAACCACAGAACTCGGGAGTGCCTCACACATTCTCCCAGATTAACCGAATTCCTTACCCGGTCTTTTGTGTTCGCGGACCATAAATAAGAGTCAATTTTCCTCGATTTGGAATTTTAAAAGAAATCGGTGACTTGGTACACCATAATAAATTATTCCAAGTGGCGATTCTGATTAATTCAATAATCTCATTTCGAATAACGTCACTTTAATTGGAAAAACTCCTATCCTCTCGGGAAAAAGGAGGTGTGAGTCGTGTGACAGCTCTGGCGACTCTGCTGGGGAATAAGAACCCAGAATCTCTAGTTCAGGGTTCAGAATTCGAGCTTAGAATGACTGTTATACTTGGCTACTTGTGATTGTCTAAAATTATTTGCTTGATCCTAATGTGCTAATTGTCGTTTTTACCACTTTGATATTGTTTGAACTTTATATAAATTGTTACGAACCCCTTCTTCTCCCTGAGTCTTCTAAATCTTCTGGGAAGCGCACGCTGATGTGGCTTCTCTTCTATTAGTGTCATGCCCTAATTTAGAATGAGGATCGGATCAGTTACAAAGTCGGATGGCCTTTTGGTTCCCGGTACGTTGCCCCTCCCCCCCCCCCTCTCCCGGCTCGAGTTGTCCGCTCGGGTTAGCCAGGTCTAGAACAACACACTCCAAGATTCAAACCTAGAATAACACAGCCTCATGGCGGATCCTCAGTAGGAACGTTTGTTTGCATCACGTGCATTTGACTTTGGGAACTCAGCATAGGGGTTGGGTCCGTATAGGACAAGTGTACCCAAATTAAAAGACCATCCTGATGCATTTTACGTGCTAGTTGTACATTTGTTTGATTCAGTTTGCATGACTGGCTTTAAAACATGGAAAGAAATTGAACAAAACCAAGAAAAAAAGGGTGAGATTCACCAGTTCTCATAAAATCTTGTGTTCAAAAATCGAATCGTGTCTGATTTTACTCAAAAGGTGTTGAAAAATGGATTAAAATTTTGAAATATTCCCTGCTGTTGACCGAACTACGCGGGTCCGATTCTCACCGGATGTGAGATACATAGGCAAGCCTCATCGGTTCCGGCCCCATTTTTTAAAAATCCAAAAATATTTTCTTTTAATTCCTTCTTTAGGAGTTTTTTCTAGAAAATCCCAAACAAATAAAAAAAAAGAAATTTTTTAAACCCAAAAATATTTTCTTTGTAGAAGTCTTTCATTAGAAAAAAGAAGACAAATCAAATCAAAATTCAAAAAATATTTTCTACCTATTTTAGAAATTTTTTCCCCAAAAATTCAAAAAAAAAGAAAATCAAAAATCCAAAAAATATTTTCATTCTTTTTTAAAAGTCTTTCTTTCGAAAATTTTAAAAAAAAAATCAAAACCAAAATCCAAAAATATTTTCTTTCCTCTTTATAAGCCTTTCTTTTGAAAATTTCAAAAAAAAAATGAAATGCAAAAAAGTATATATCTTTTTCTAAACGCTTTCATGGTCTGAGTTTTATAAAAGAGTAAAATAAAAGCTAGTTTATTTACTTCATTCCCAATCTTCCCGAACTACGCAAATATCTGATTCATGTTTTCACATGATACGTAGGCAACCTGCATGAGGTTCGATCGACCAAAAAAAGTGTTGAAAAAATGATGATGATAATAATAAAGGCCGACTAAGTCCATTCTAACGTGTATTTTGTTTGAATTGTGAAGAAAGTTTGAGGTGGTCGGTTTGTGGTAAGCTAGCAACACATCCAGAATTCACAAGATCTAAGAGAAAAATGCCAATGACAACTGACATTGAAGTTGTACGAGTGGTCAAGAGACTCAGGGTCAGAGGGTTCAACAAGAGTCTACTATGATTGAGGAAAGTAGAATACTGAAACAGCAAATAACTGAAATGCGTCAAACATGGGCCAATGGCCAAGAATCGCCTTTCTCTATTCATGGCTTCCCAGAGTTCATATCTATCTTGACTACTACCATTTGGTCTTATTGTATGATCAATCGTATTCACCTGGGTTCTGTCATTATCCCAACAGTACGACTACAGCTGGAACTTCTATTGCGCGCTCCCAAAGTGTGCCATTGACAACCATTATTGTTATGCATGTCTTCACCATCCCACAGTCGACGGTGGTGCAGAGGAAAACTCATGAGTCACAATTTGCTACCCAGCAAGATCAATACCACTCTCTTGAGTACCACTCGTACCTATTTGATCTTCTTGCAAAGATTGAGAAGCCTGCCGAAAGATGGCACAGGAAGAAATGACTCAAAGAATAAAAATCTTAGAACAACAGTTGAAAAATATACAAGGGTTGGCAGTTCAGAAGAGTATTACCTTCAAGGATCTATGTATGTTCCCCGATGTTCGTTTGCCACTTTGTTTCAAGACTCCCAAATTTGAAAAGTATGATGGACATGGAGACCCCATAGCCCATCTGCAAAAGGTATTGCAATCAACTTAGAGGTGCAGGAGGAAAGGAAGAATTACCGATGGCTTATTCTGGGGAAAGCCTTACGGGGGTAGCCTTCGAATGGTTTATAGATCAAGACACATCTCACTGGTATGTCTGGAATGACATGGCCCAAGCCTTTGTCAAACAATTCCAATACAACATCGACATTGCCCCAGACCGCAATTCCCTTTCCAACCTGAAGAGGAAACCAACTGAAAGTTTCTAGGAATATGTCATTAAATGGAGAGAGAAAGCGTCTAGAGTTAAGCCACCTATGGATAACCACAAGTAATCACTGTCTTCCTTCAGGCTCAAAGGCCAGATTATTTTCAAAACATGATGTTCGAAGTTGACAAATCCTTCTCGGAAGTAATCAAAATTGGGGAAATGGTTGAGAATGGCCTTAATACAGGCAGAATTATAAGTCAAGCAGTTCTCAAAGCCACAACTCATGCTGTCCAGATTGAATCTGATAATCTTAGTGACACGAATAAGAAGGATGAAGAAACCATGATGACGTCAGGGTCGAGAAGAGGTTCTAGGAGAATATCTCGAAGGTATGAGACACCTCATATGGTTTCCTATGATTCCCCTGAGCATTACTACCCACCTCAGAGCCCACATTACTCTGTTTCTCCACCTCAGTATGTTGTCCAGCCACCAAGACATCCCAAAGGGCGAGCACCAGCATCGTAACATCTCCACCAGCCTTCACAAAATTTTCAAGTTCCCTATAGCCCACATCCAAGCTAGGGGTATAGAGGGAAAAAAGGTTAAAAGATAATTTTACACCAATAAGAGAGTCTTATGCAAGATTGTTTGAGAAATTAAAGCATGACGACAAGGTTGCACTTATACCTCCAAATCATGTGGACCCACTTGCAAGAAGTTTTATCCTTCTAAAAGATGTGAATACCATTCCAATGCCCAGGGGCACAATGTTGAAAGGTGTGGGGATTTGAAAAGAGAAATAAAAACGATGATCCTCGAAAAACTGATTTTGATCCAAGATAGTGACACCCAGAATATCACGCAGAATCCTTTACATGCACATGATGTGCACAGTTTGTGGGACTAATACGTGGTGACATGGAACATGAGTATCCTCCCGGGAAATTTTTGATTGAAGTTAATGATATTAAAATTGGAGAAGGACCTGGTAATTCTGATGAGCAAATTTTTGGCTAAATGTCAAGCTTAGCAATTGAAAAGTCATTCCCTCCTCACTAGGAAGGAATCTTGGTAGCTTGTCTTATGTTTTTTCTATTATCTGGGTTATTTCAGGGTTGTGATCCAGATTTTATTTATTTTATCGAGTCAAAATCCTCCTATACTTCTATTCTGTTTGTGTGAGTCTCGTGTCTATGATGTCGCTATTTTCATTATCTAGGTTATTTGAAGGTTGTAATTCGGATTTTAGGTTGTTTTTCTTGTTATCAAACCCTTCCATACTTATTCAATGAAATATATGTTATCCTTATGTGTCATTTTGTGCTTAATCCTTATCCTGCTAGTTCTAGTGACATGACATGCATGCGGAATTTTTGGCCAGATCCTAGAAAAATGATTTAGTCTTGAATTGGATAAATGAGAACAAGAAATTTTTAGGATGAATAAAGAGTTAAAACACTTTGGAATAAAGTCTGAATCAAATTCACATGGAACTCGAGTAGTCATACATATGGAGGTTAATGATATTTGCCTTCAAATCATTGTGAAGATCGGTGTAACGACCCGACCGGTCATTTTGAACTCTAGCGCGCCGTTCAGCGGTCTGAAGTCGTGAGCAGCTTCGTTTCAGGTGTTATGACTTGTAGGTGTGGTCGGAATTGAATTTTGGGAAGTTTAGTGTTGATTTGGAAAGAAAATTCTCATTTCAGAAGCCTTAAGTTGGAAGAATCAACTAAGATTGGAATTTTGAGTAAACGACCTACGAATCAGGATTTTAAGGGTCCAGCAGGTTCGTATGATGATTTTGGACTTGGGCGTACGTCCAGATCGGGTTTTGGATAACCCGGGAGCGTTTCAAGGCATATTATGGAAGTCAGCATTTTTGAAGAATTTCATAAATTTGGGCTTGAAGTGCATTTCAGTGTTGTTGATGTTCATTTGGGATTCCCTGGTGATTCTGGAGTTGGGAGCGCGATCGGAAGTGAATTTGGATGTCCGTAGGTCATTTTGAAGTCATTTTGCTAAAGATAGAAATTTGAAGGTTTTTGAGAAATCTGACCGGAAGTGGAAGTTTTGATATCGAGGTCGGAATGTGATTCCAGAAGTTGGAGCAGGTCTGTAATGTCGAATATGACCTGTGCGCAAATTTTGAGCTCAATCGGACGTGATTTGATAGGTTTTGGCATCGGATGTAGAAGTTGGAAATTTCTAAGTTCATAAAGTTGGGATTTGAGTGCGATTCATGGTTTTGATGTTGTTTGATATGATTTGAGGCCTCGAGCAAGTCCGCATTATGTTTTGGAACAGGTTGGCATAATTGGACGGGTTCCCGGGGGCCTCGGGTGGATTCCGGGTGGTTAACGGATCAATATTTAAAGTTGAAGAAAGCTGAAGGTTGTTGTCATCTGGTGTGATCCACACCTGCAAGGATTTGGCCGCAGGTGCGGCTTTGGCACCGCAGGTGCGAGAGTGGGCAGGCTTGGCTGGGATCGCAGGTGCGATGGAATTTCCGCAGGTGCGATTTTGGGCTGGAGTTGAGGAAATCGCAGGTGCGGGATATTGGTCGCACCTGCGGGAGTGCATGTGCGGAGGTAGGACCACGGTGCGGAAATCGTCCTGGGCAGAATGTTTTAAAACAAGGATTTGGGTTCATTTGTCTTCATTTCTTCATGGGCTTAGGCGATTTTAGGAGGCTTCAAAGAGAGGATTCCTTCATGCAGTGTCAAGGTAAGTAACTCCTTCATGCCTCTAAGTTAAATACAAGATTATATGCATGGACTAGGCATGGAAATCGGTGGGAATTTGGGAATTATTGAAGAAACCTAGAAAATGTGAATTTGGAATTTAGCCACGAATTGAGCATGAATATTTGAGTAAATGGTATATTTGAGTTAGTAAGGCTATGGGTAGAATATATATTCGAGAATTTCAGATTTCGGGCACATGGGCTGAGGGATTTTTGGTCATTTCACTATATATTAGAGCACATTTTCATTGGGTTGTCGTTGTCTGGATAGTTTTGGGGTGTTGTGCGTCCGTTTGGAGTCATCGGAAGGGCTTGGAGGCCGATTATGGAATCTCGGAGCGAGGTATCTCCTTTCTAACTTTGTGAGAGGTAATTGTCCCCCTAGGTAAATTAATTAAGTAAATGCTATTATCTTCGGGGGCTATGTACGCACGAGGTGACGGGAGTCCGTGCGTAACTACTATT
>ML344710.1:0-15254 GCA_005239505.1 Nicotiana paniculata | reverse complement strand
CTTATATATATATATATATATATATATAAGCTTTAAACATATGAGAGAAAAATTGGGTATCACCAGCACCTTTAGAGAAAGTTAGTGGCCAAGTCACCATCCAAAATGGGGTCCACAACCTACAATTTGAGGAGACCTTCTTATTTCATTAAGGTTTGATGCTTGGTTTGCTAATTAATGGATGAAATCTTCAGCAAGAAAAATTCATACGAAACTTATTAGCATAATAGCAAGGGGACTTTTCAATTCTAAGGAAGCCCATTATAACCTTTCTCAGAATATCATACTGATTTTCCCTACTTCGATCATTGCCATCACGTATTTTGTCGCGATTGTCGTGTATTAGAGGGATTGTCAAGAGAATCGACTAAGGTATTTTAAGGCTATCCCTTCTTTCTTTTTTGCATGATTTATACGATACAAACAAAACGAGCAAACACACAACTTTCATAAATGACTCTATTCATAAAGGTACTAGGGTGTCTATGTTCTTGATTTCCCATGTGACTTATTATTATATTTTCTGTTCATGGGTCTCAGAAAAATATGTAGTTGATAAAGTTTATCCGAAAGGCATATTCATCTTAAAACATTGCCAAAAATCTTATTAACGTATTTCTTATGCATTTCATTCATTTATACAAGTACATTGACCCATTACCAGATGGCGTTATATACGCGTATATTATATGTATATGGAATATGTGAAAAGGTTACGCCGTTATACACGCACCACCACCTAATCAGCTGGTATATGTTGATGATTTTGCCCACGGTGGTCGAGATGATATGATGGGATGCCCTCAGAAGCTTGATAATGTTATGTACACCTATACCTATGCATGATACGATATTTATACACACGTGCATGCATTATAAATGTTTCAGTATTCACAAACTTATTTCGACTTACATGTGGAATTCTTTACTCCACGTTTCATCTATGTCTTTATGTGCTGATTTTAATGCCTTACATACTCAGTACATTATTAGTATTGACGCCCCTATTTCTTGGGGCATGCGTTTCATGCCCGCAGGTGCAGGTAGACATGCTGATGGCCCCCTTCTTAGGATCCTTGATCAACGAGAGTTGGTGTGCTCCATTTGATCCGGAGCTGCTTTGAATTTTGGTACAATGTGTTTGTATACATATATGGGCATGCCGGGGCCCAGTCCCGTCCGTTATACAGTTGTACACTCTCTTAGAGGTTTGTGGACCGTTATGTATAGTTGGATAGTATGTGGCCTTGTCGGCTTCTAGTCTTGGATATGTAGTTGTCTATATTAGCCTTGACGGCTCGCGCTACCATATTTCACATGTATATGTATATATGTCTTTTGGACATGTTTTCGTCACGTATGTTATTCACGTAATTCGGTAGTTTATTGACAGATGATATTCATGACTTGCCCTTAACTCATGTTTATATCTTAAACGCATGCTTAGGGGTGTTCAACAGGTAGGACTCGGGCACTCGTCATGGCCCATTGGTTTGGGTCTTGACAAAAGTGGTATCAGAGCAGTTCTGTCCTAGGGTTGCCTACAGATCATGTCTAATAGAGTCTTGTTTATGGGTGTGTCATGCACCATACTTATAGACATGAGGCTACATGACATATAGGATGTTATCCTCCCTTCTTATCTTAGATCGTGCTATATAAGAATTCATTTTCCTAAAGAGGTGTTATGCTTTCAGCGATGCCGAAAAAGGCTACAGCCACCTAGAAGGGCAAGTCTGTGGCTGATAAGACTATTAGTCAAGCGACACGAGTTACGGGGCTCGGGGAGAGTCGCATAGTGATATTCTAACTCAGACTTCACATACCCCACCCTCTCCTGAGGAGATCCGAGGGGGAAAAAACTCCAGCGCCTGTCCCTGTACATCCAGCTCCTCAATCAAATGCACCGGGTTAGAGATGAGAGATGTTATTCAGCTATTAACTCGATTAGTAGCCGCACAGGCTTGGCGTCATAAAATAGGTATTGGTCATGCGGATAGGGACATTAGTGCGAGGGTTCATGATTTTATTAATTTGGACCCTCCGGCATTCACTGGAATAGTTCCAAATGAGGACCCTTGGGTATTTATCGATATGATGCAAAGGACTTTGAGGGTAATGAAGGCCACTGCGACTGAGTCAGTTGAGCTAGCTTCCTATGGACTTCAAGATGTTGCAATTAATTGGTACGAGTCTTGAGAGTTGTTTAGAGGTGAGGATTCCCCTTCAGCAGCATGGCATAAGTTTACAAAGGCTTTTCTTTGTCGTTATCTGCTAGACGGGCCAGAGTTGATAGGTTCTTGACCCTTCGGCAGGGTAACACGAGTGTTCAAGAATACAGTCTTCAGTTTGATTCGTTGGCCAGGTATGCTCACACTATTGTATCTAAGATGGAGGTTCAAGTTCACCGGTTCATGATGGGGTTGGAGCCGCACCTGCTTAAGACTGTATGTCGGTCTCACTTCAGCCAGGCATAGATATTTCTCGTATTTAGGCATACGCTCAGGGTGTAGAGGAGCATAAATAGAAGCAGAGGGCCGATCGTGAGCATGATAGGTGCCAGAGTAAGAGAGCGATATCTTCGGGTCCTTCTGTTGATTTACGAGGTGGTCAGAGACAACAATACCCGAGGTATCTAGCCCACCCATCGGCTAGTGCACCCCTCAGTTTGCCAGTAGGAGATTTGATTGTTCCACATATTCAAGTCCTAGTCAGAATTCCAAGGCCTCAAGTTCTCAGTATAGGGGTAAGTCAAGTCATATGACCCGCCCTTGCCAAAATGTGCTCAATGTGGTAAGAAGCATGTCAGACAGTGCCGTATGTGGTTGGGTGTTTGTTATACTTGTGGTTATCCAGGACATATTATGAGGGATTGTCCGACGAGAGGTGATGCATGCATAGTTTAGCCAACGCGATCTGTAGTTGGTTTATCATCATCAGTATGCCCCTAGGCAAGGTTCACAATCATCAATTGGTCGTGGTAGAGGCAGAGGTTGAGCATCTAGCTCGAGCGGTCCTCAGAACCGCATATATATTACTCTGTTGGTTGCTAATAAGTTTGAAATAAAACCTAAGTTAGTTAAGCCTTTTGAGGTGTCCACAACTATTGGGATTCAGTGATAGCTAAGCGGGTAAATAGAGATTGTATAGTACTAGTTTATAGTCGATCTACATTAGCTAACCTAATTGGATCAGATATGGTAGAATTTGATGGTATACTGGATATGAATTGGTTGGCTTCTTGTTATGCCAACGTTGATTGTATATCAAAGATGGTCCGATTCTAGTTTCCAAGGGAGCTTATTTGGAATGTAAAGGTAATACGGAATCGTCGAGAGGTAGCTCTATTTCCTATCTCAAGGCAAGGAAGATGATCAAAAGGGGCTATATTTATCACTTAGTTCGGGTTTAGAATGTGAAAGTAGAGTCACCAACCATTTAATCTATCTCTTTGGTTAATGAGTTTCCCGATGTTTTTCCCCATGAGCTTCCGGGTCTTCCGACAGAGCGAGAAATTGAGTTTGTTATTGACCTATTACTAGATACTTAGCCAATATCTATTCATCCCTATAGAATGGCACCCGTAGAACTGAGAGAGTTGAAGGAACAACTAATGGACTTACTTGAAAAAGGCTTTATCAGACCTAGTACATCACCGTGGGGGGCATCTGCGTTATTTGTGAGGAAGAAAGATCGTTCCTTGAGGATGTGTATTGATTATAGATAGTTGAATAAGATGATGATCAAGACTAAGTACCCACTCCCGAGGATTGATGATTTATTTGATCAGTTGCAAGGGGATAAGTGTTTCTCAACGATAGACTTGAGGTCCAAGTACCATCAGGTAAGGGTTAAGAAGAAAGATATTCCGAAGATAGCATTCAGGACCAGATATGGGCATTTTGAGTTTCGTGTTATGTCATTTGGTTTGACCAATGCGCCAGCAGTATTCATGGACTTGATGAACCGTGTGTTTATACCCTTTGTAGATCTGTTTGTGATTTTATCGATGATATATTTATGTATTCTCATTCAGAGACTGAGCATGCCGATCATTTGCGTATTATGCTCAAAGTTCTACAAAAAGGGAAGTTGTATGCAAAATTCTCTAAATGTGAATTCTGGTTGAATTATGTAGCTTTACTTGGGCATATCACTTGTCTTGATACACAAAAGATTGAGGCAGTAAAGACTTGGCCTAGACCTACGACCCCCACGGAGGTTCGTAACTTCCTCGGTTTGGCAGGTATTATAGGAGATTCGTAGAGGGAATTTCTTCCCTTTCAGCACCATTGACAAAGTTGAGTCAGAAAGGAGCTAAGTTTCAATGGACTAATGCTTGCGAACGGAGTTTCTAGGCATTGAAGGAAAAATTAACTTCAATACTGGTTCTAACACTCCTAGAGAAGACTAATGGTTATGTTATCTATTGTGACGCTTCAGGTGTTGGATTGGGTTGTGTACTGATGCAACATGGTAAGGTTGTAGATTATGCTTCTAGACAACTAAGAAATCACGAGAAGAATTACTCGACCCACGATTTAGACTTAGCCACAACGATTCTTGCACTAAAGATGTGGATGCACTACTTGTATGGAGTTCATGTTGATATCTATACAGATCATAAGAGCCTTCAATATATCTTCAAGAAAAATGAATTAAATTTATGCCGAAGGAGATGGTTGGAGATACTGAAATACTATGACGTGAATATTTTATACCATCCAAGGAAGGTGAATGTAGTAGCTGATGCCCTCAGCCATAGATCTATGGGTAGCATGTCATATCTACAACCATAGAAGAGTGGGATAGCTCATGATATTCATAAGCTAGCTAGTCTTGGAGTTCAGTGACTAGAATCAGGTGATACTGGAATTACTATTTAGGATACGACAACATCCTCTTTAGTAACTGAAGTGAAGGAACACCAGTAGGAGGATCTTATGTTAGCCATTATAGGGATACAACCCCTCAAAAGAAGAAGGCACCATTTGAGATTACAGAAGTTGGGATCCTCAGATATCGAGGACGATTATGTGACCCTAATGTTGCAGGGTTGTGCCAGCAGGTTATGGGAGAAACTCACTATTCTCGTTAATCTATCGATCCAGGAGCAAGAAAGATGTATCATGATATCAGGGAAATATATTGGTGGGACGAAATGAAAAAGGATATAGCAGAGTTTGTTGCTCAGTGCCCTAACTGTGAGCAGGTTAAGAGTGAGCATCAAAAATCCGGTGGATTATTGCAGGCTATAAATATTTTGACTTGGAAGTGGAAGTAATAAATATGGATTTCATCGTAGGCTTACCTTGTACCCAGCGTAAGTTCGATTCAATATGGGTAACTGTTGATAGACTTACAAAATCAGCCCATTTTCTGCCCGTTAGAAATACATATTCCACAGAGGATTATGCAAAGCTTTACATTAAGGATATAGTACGAATTCATGGTGTCCCTATATCTATTATCTCAGATAGAGGAGCTCAGTTTTACAGCTAATTTCTGGAGGTCCTTCTAAAAAGGATTGGGGACTCAGGTAAGTCATAGTACGACATTTCATCCCCAGACAGATGGACTGGCTGAGCGTACTATTTAGACACTTGAGGATATCTTACGGGCCTATGTGATAGACTTCATGGGTAGCTGGGATGATCATCTGTCGCTTATTGAGTTAGCTTATAATAATAGCTATCATCCCAGCATTCAGATGGCTCCATACGAAGCTCTTTACGAACGAAAGTGTAGGTCGCCTATAGGGTGGTTCGATGTTGCCGAAACTAAGTTAGTAGGACCAGATATGGTACAACAAGTAATTGAGAAGATTAAGCTTATACAGGAAAGGCTATTAGCAACTCAAAGACATCAGAAGTCTTATGCAGATAATCGATAACGAGACTTGGAGTTTCATGTTGACGATTGGGTGTTCCTAAATGTATCATCGATGAAAGGCGTTATGAGGTTCGATAAGAAAGGAAAACTTATCCCTTGGTACATGGGGCCATATAAAATCGCGAGCAAGGTAGGCCAGGTAGCATATGAGTTAGACTTGCCTTCTAACTTGGAGTCTGTAGATCCAGTCTTTCATATATCTGTGCTTCGTAAATGTGTCAAAGATCATTCTAGAATCGTGTCAGTTGATGATATTCAGGTCACAAAGCAGCTATCATATAAGGAAACTCCCATTACTATACTAGATAGACAGGTTTAGAGATTAAGGACTAAAGACATAGCTTCAGTGAAAGTACTTTGGAGATACAATAATGTGGAATAAATGACTTGGGAAGTCGAAGAAGACATGAAGTCTAGATGTCCTCACTTGTTTCCTCTGACAAAGAAGGATCCGATTGAGACATCACAACCTTAAGGTACATGTATGGATTCTTGTGTTAGTTATTATCATTGGTCGTGTCAGGCCATTGTCGTTATTGATGATTGTGGTCCTATGTGGCATTGAATTATTGAGTTTTCTAAAGGAAGGGTTGATAGTAGTACTGTTGCAAAGGCAACTCTGCCAAAATTTATATAGATCCCTAGGAGTTAAACATTCGAGGACGAATATTTCTAAGGGGGAAGGATGTTACATCTCGCGTTTTCGTATGTTAAAGTTTCGTCATAAGTTAACTGATGTAGGCTCGGGAATGAGATTATTTTTGAGGTTATAAGCATTTATGCTATTTATAACAGGCGATAAGTAAGTGCCGTGAAGGTTAAACGGTAAACGAATCAAAGAAAATGAGTTTTGCTGAATGTTGTCAATTTGGGATAAAATACGATCCGAGCTATAATACGCGGTATTTATGGACTAGTGTCATACAAGGTACCACATGATCATGATACTAAGTTACATAAAGTGTGTTAAAAGTGAGTAGTATTTTAAGTAATTTGAGATAATTCATAATTATGTGGATAATTGGGTAATTAATATTTTTTGGTGTGAGATTAGCTAATTAATTATAATCATTTGATAAGCTTAATCCCTCCCTCAACGTGGCAGCAAACTATGCTCAATTAATGACTCTTAAACTCATGCAACAAGGTGGCACCTTTAGAGAAAGTTAGTGGCCAAGTCACCATCTAAAGTGGGGCCCACAACCTACCACTTAAAGAGACCTTCTTATCTCATTAAGGTTTGATGCCAGGTTTGCTAATTAATGGATGAAAGCTTCAGCAAGAAAAATTCATACGAGACTTCTTAGAATAATAGCAATGGGATTTTGAGATTCTAAGCAAGTACGGTATAAGCTTTCTCAAGAATATCATACGGATTTTTCCCTGCTTCGATCATTTTCGTCACGTGTTTTGTCACGATTGTCGTGTGTTAGAGGAATTGTCAAGAGAACCGGTTCATGTATGTTAAGGCTATCCCTTCTTTCTTTTTGGCATGATTCATATGATACAAACGAAATAAGTAAACGCACAACTTTCATAAATGACTCGATTTATAGAGGTACTAGGGTGTCTATGTTCTTGATTTCCCATGTGACTTATTATATCATCTTCTGTTCACGGGTCTCAGAAAAATACGTAGTTTATAAAGTTTATCCGAAAGGAATATTGATCTTATAACATTACAGGAAATCTTATTAACATATTTCTTATGCATTTTATTCATTTATATATGTACATTGACCCATGACCAAATGACGTTATATACGCGTATATTATATATATATGGGATATGGGAAAAGGTTACAGCGTTATATACACACCACCACCTGATCAGCTAGTATATGTTGATGATTTTGTCCACAGTGTCCTAGATGATATGGTGGGATGCCCTCAGAGGCTTGATGATTTTATGTACAACTATACCTATGCATGATACAACATTTATACGCATATGCATGACATTATAAATGTTTCAGGATTCACAAAGTTATGTAGACTTACAGGTGAAATTCTTTACTCCATGTTCATCTATGTCTTTGTGTACTGATTTTCGTGGCTTAAGCACTCAGTACATTATTCGTACTGATGCCCCTATTTCCCGGGGCCTTTGTTTCATGCCCGCAGGTGCAAGTAGACAGGCTGGCAGTCCCTCTTCTTAGGATCCTTGATCAACGAGAGTTGGTGTGATTCATTTGATCTGAAGTTGCTTTGTGTTTTGGTATGATGTGTTTGTATACATATATGGGTATGACGGGGCCCAGTCCTACCTGTTATATAGTTGTACACTCTATTAGAGGTCTGTGGATCGTTATGTATAGTTGGATAGTATGTGGCCTTGTCGGCTTCCAGTCTTGGATATGTAGTTGTCTATATTAGCCTTGCGGGCTCACCCTACCGTATTTGCATGTATATGTATATATGTCTTTTGAACATGTTTTCCTCACGTATTCACGTAATTCAACAGTTTATTGACAGATGATATTCATGACCTACCCTTAATTCATGTTTATATCTTAAACACATGTTTAGGGGTGTTCGAAAGGTAGGACTCGGGCACTCGTCATGGCCCATCAATCTGGGTCGTGACACAAATGCATGGTCAATATTAAGAAATTTGAATCTCGAAAAGAAAAATTAGTCACATAAATTGGGACAGAGATAGTATTAGGTTACAAGTTCAAATGTTGGCTTTTACCTATTATTGATGGAAGAAACAACATAAAGAGTAAACATAGAAGCACCAACAATTTTTGGAAGTTGAATATCACTGCACAATTAAAGGATATAGGGAAGGTGCTGGGATATACACTAT
Organism: Nicotiana paniculata; assembly: GCA_005239505.1. NCBI lineage: Eukaryota > Viridiplantae > Streptophyta > Magnoliopsida > Solanales > Solanaceae > Nicotiana > Nicotiana paniculata. Next base: position 6,550 of record ML344710.1, on the reverse strand, counting down.
TAGCCATGAAATATTTATTATGATATAATTGTTCATTCAACTTTAATAAAGTTTTAAGCAGATCATATATTAGTCTGTGTCCTTTGCATATACAGTAGATGATTTAGTGTATAGAGTTTAGCTTATACACAGAATATTAAATAATCGGTTCTTATAAGTATAAAGTTTGAGTTCACAATATAATGATGGGATTGTACAAACCATCATGGATGATTATAGCACAATATTAAATATAATTTATCTTGATTATGAGAATTGTTTAATTCCAACTTCTTGTGCTAGTACATTTTGTATGTATTGAACGGACCAAGTAGAGATAAGTATTTTATACTGACTTAATAAAATAAACCCTCTAGCCATTAAGTGTACTTATACTCTTAATCTTGATATAATTATTATTAACTGTGTTTATCATTATTATTTTGATTTATTATAAGGCGAGATCCTTTCGTGGGTCAATATGCCTGGTAAATTGGATAATAATAATGTACATTGGCAAAGTAATAGTTAGTTGATGGAATCCATGTATGAATTTAGAGATTGATGATACACCTTTATGAAAGCTTATAAGTTTTCATGTGTAAACTCGACCGATGGATTTTGTATCCAACACATAAAATAAGTTAAGCGAAAGTCTAAAGGAAATAATCAATAAATTAAATTGTCAGTAATTTAATTTAATTGATTAGTATCTGAATCTTGACATGAGAAGTTAAATAAGATTTAATGGATGAATTTCAAAATTGAATAAGGAGTGCAATTATGAATTTTAATGGAATAATTCATAATTAATTATGGTGGATATTAATTTTGAAAATTAGAAATTAATTCCATAATTGGAAGCCTTGTTAATTAAATTATGTGGTCCCTGCTATGCCTAAATAAAAGGAAATAAAGGAATCCTTTTTCTGGAGGAAAGAAAAACCCAACAGGTTTTAGAAAAGGGTTTTAAGCCTTAAAATTTGTGCAATAAATACATAAGGTTTTCCACCTAGAAGGGGAAGTTAAGGTGGCCGAAAATTTCAGCTTATTTTCCTAGAAATTTAGTGTCACGACCCAACATTCCCTCCGCGAGAGGTCGTGACAGCATCTAGTCCCTACGACTAGGTAAGCCTACTATTTGCAAAAAAACAACGAAAATGAAACATAATTATGAACCATTAATAGTAAAAGAATGAAACAGTGATAGAAGTGCCGCTCGCCATATAAGATAACAACTCTCAACAAAATACATGAAAAGCTTTCCCAAGATCCGGAACATCATCACTCACAAGCTTCTACGAAATTACTATAAGTTCTATACAATAATATTCTGGATGTAGTAGAAGAAGAACTACACAAAAAAGGGGGAAGAGGGGGACTCCTAGGTCTGCGGACGCGGAAGATGTACCTCGAAGTCTCCGTAGCAGCAGTGTACCACTAATAATGAGGCTGGAAAGATGTATGTGGATTTGCACATGAAAACATGTGCAGAAGAGTATCATGAGTACACCACAATGGTACCTAGTAAGTGTCAAGCCTAACCTCGGTCGAGTAGTGACGAGTCAGGTCAGGCCCACTGGTAAATAATAAATAAAGCAGAAAATACACAGTATGATAATAATAGGCTGGAACTAAGAAAATGGAAATAGAACAAATAACAGTTCAACACACGAAAATGAACAACAGGGGATCTCCCGAGAAACCGTCTCGTAGTCCCCAAAGTAAATGTGCAGGGAGAACTTTCGAGGTACCGCCTCGTAGTCTCAAAAGTAAATGTGCAGGGAGACTTCTCGAGGGACGGCCTCGTAGTCTCAAAAGTAAACATGCAGGGGGATCTCCTGGGATACCGCCCCGTAGTCCCAAAGTAAATACATATCTCAAACGATTCCATATGACAGTTACAACAAGATAATCTACAATTTAGGCTAAGTTCAAGTCATGAAAAGGAAACATGAATTCAATAAGCATGCTACAAACAGTTCAGTTAAGCAATTAAGGCACGTAGACATGCTATGCTAATCTAACAAGGTAACTACACATGCTAGTATACTCTATGAAGGTGAAAACAAGTAATTACTCAGTAAAATCAGGTATTTACAACAAACAGCCCGTGTACGCACTTGCCAGCTCGCTTAAACGGCGCTCACATAGCAATATAAATACCAACTCCTAAGGGGATTTCCCTCACACAAGGTTAGGCAAGGCACTTACCTCGAATCAAGCTATATCAATCGGTAGCAATGCTCTTCCCATGAATATCCGGCTCCGAATGGCCCACATCCAATCGATGTCTCTGAAAATCCCTCAAACTGTTATCCAAATCCGAGCTCCCAAACACAAGTTTTGATAAAAAATGGCTAAACCTCATTTTTGAATTTTTTATATTCTGCCTATGTACTCACACTACGCGATCGCGGAGTATCACATGCGATCACATAGAAAAGAATTCCAACTGTTACAAGCAATCGCGAACCACTAACTTCTCACACCTATGCGATCGCGTCCATCCTCAAGCGACCGTAAAAAATAACACTTGAACTCCACTACTACTTCATTTCCTCTTCCCGAACGCGGCCAAGCCCACGAGTTCGCGATGTACAGCCTGGCCAACCTACATTATCGCATCTCCTAACTCGCGAACGCATAGGGTAAAATACCACTGTCCCCAAACAAGCTTACGCGATCGCATCTCCTCTTACTTTATCGCATAAGAGAAAACCAACAACTGAATACCAGCAATTTCTACAATCTTTCAAGTCCAAAAACTAGTCCGTTAACCACCCGGAATCCACCCGAGGCCCCTGGGACCTCATCCAAACATACCAACAAGCCCTAAAACACCATACGAACTTAGTCGAGCCCTCAAATCACATCAAACAACGCTAAAATCATTAATCATCCTCCAATTTAAACTTAAAGAACTTTAAACTTTAAATTTCTACAACTAATGCCAAAACCTATCAAACCAGGTCTTATTGACCTCAAATTTTTCACCCAAGTCATATTCAACATTACATACCTACTCCAACTTCAAGAATTAGAATTCGACCCCGATATCAAAAAGTCCACTACCAGTCAGAATATCTAAATTTTGACTTTCGCCATTTCAAGCCTAAATGAGCTACAGACCTCCAAAACACAATCTGGACATGCCCCTAAGTCCAAAATCACCCAACGAAGCTAATGAAACTGACGAAACTCCATTCCAGAGTCGTCTTCACACAGTTCCGACTACGGTTAAAATCCTAAGACTTAAGCTTCCGTATAGTGACTAAGTGTCCCAAAACACACTGAAACCACAACCAACACCTCATGGCAAGAGACATAAGTAGAAAAAGACATGGGGGAATGTAATGATCCGATCGGTAGTTATGAGCTGTAGCGGGTCGTTCAGCGTTTGATGTTGTGAGAAGCTCCATTTCAGGTATTATGACTTGTAGGTGTGGTCTGAATTGAATTTCGGAAAGTTTAGAGTTAATTTGGAAAGAAAATTCTTATTTCAGAAGCCTTAAGTTGGAAGAATCAACTAAAGATTGGAATTTTGAGTAAACGACCTCCGAATCAGGATTTGAAGGTTCCTGCAGATTCTTATGATAATTTCAAACATGGGCGTATGTCCGTATCGGGTTTTGGATAACCCGGGAGTGTCTCGATGCATATTGTGGAAGTCAGCATTTTTGAAGAAATTTCCTAAGTTTGGCTTGAAGCACATTTCAGTGATGTTGATGTCCGTTTGGGATTCCGAGTCTGGGAATAGCTTCGTATGGTGATTTTGGAGTTGGGAGCGCGATCGGAAGTGAATTTGGATGTTCTTAGGCCATTTTGAAGTCATTTGGCTAAAGATAGAAATTTGAAGTTTTTTAAGAAATCCGACCGGAAGTGGAAGTTTTGATATTGAGGTCAGAATGCGATTCCTGAAGTTGGAGCAAGTCCGTAATGTCGAATACGACTTGTGTGCAAAATTTGGGGTCAATCGGACGTGATTTGGTAGGTTTCGGCATCAGATGTAGAAGTTGGAAATTTCTAAGTTCATAAACTTTGGATTTGGGTGCGATTCATGGTTTCGATATTGTTTGATGTGATTTGAGGCCTCGAGCAACCCCGCATTATGTTTTGGAATAGGTTGGTATAATTGGACGGGGTCCCAAGGGGCCTCGGGTGGATTCTGGGTGGTTAACAGATCAATTTGAGAGTTTGAAGAAGACTGGAATTTGTTGTCATCTGGTGTGACCGCACCTGCGAGGATTTGGCCGCAGGTGCAGCTATGGAACCGCAAGTGCGAAGGGTTGATGGTCTAGCTGGGAGCGCTGATGCGATGGTATCCGCACCTGCGAGGTCACAGATGCAGGTTATGGGGCGTAGGTGCGAGGTATGCTTGAGTTGAGGAAAGCCGCATGTGCGGAGGTTTGGTCGCATCTGTTGAATCGCAGGCGCGAGAGTTTGATCGCATGTGCGAAAAATGGCCTGGGCATAATGTTTTAAAACCTAGAATGTTTTTCCGTTTCTTCATTTTTCTCTTGGTTTGGACGATCTTGAGAGGCTTAAAGGAGAGGATTTCTTCATGCAATTTCAAGGTAAATTATTTCTTCATGTTTTTAAGTTAAATACAAGTTATATGCATGGATTAGACATGAAAATTGGTAGGAAATTGGGGAAGCTTAAAAATCCTAGAAAACGAATTTGAGCATGAAATTTAGAGTAAATCGCATATTTGAGTTAGTAAGGATATGTCTAGAATATATCTTTGAGAAATTTCAAATTTCGGGCGCGTGGGCCCGAGGGCATTTTGGTCATTTCACTAAGCGGGGTTGGAAGTTGTATAATTTGAAATTGTTGCAAATATTAGAGTATATTTTCATTGGTTTGTCGTTATTTGGATAGTCTTGGGGCGATGTGCATCCGTTGGATTCGTCGGAAGGGCTTGGAAGCCGGTTATGGAATTTTGGAGCGAGGTAAGTCTCCTTTATATTTCTGTGAGGGGGAATCGTCCCCCTAGGTGAATTAAATAAGTATGTGCTATTATCTTCGGGGGCTACGTACGCACGAGGTGACGGGAGTCCATGTGTAGCTGCTATTATGCCATGTCCGGGTAGTCTAGGACCCACTAGTAGGCCTTACATGTTGTACCTATGATCCTGCCTATACTATTAAACTGTTAATATAATCGAAATCGTAATTGAATATCTAAAAGAAAACTAGAGTTCATTTTGTTAATCATCTAGAAAGAGAATTGATTCCTCCGAGGATAATTGTATACCTGGTAGGTTTATATTGTGGAATATCATAAACTTGACAAATGAGTTTCAAAACAAAGATTTAAAAACTATATTTCATGTTCCTTTAAGAAGGATTTTACCACTTTCCTGAGAAAAACTACTTTCTTGATAAAAAAAATACGGATTTATTATGTGGATATGTGTACATATGAGCACCTGAGTCGCAAGTATGATTCGCGAGCATGCTAGCCTTATTATTTGTATGTATAACCGCGTCGCATGATCGATTCACGAGCGGGGCAGATAGATGCATCTATGGTTCGAGCCTTCCGACCCTTCGGCAGTGCACAGTTTATTATTGTTGGTCTGCGCCGTTCGACCCTCGACATTGCGTGCGCATGATAATAGTTTTAGTGCGTAGTTGCTATGATTTTTGCCTGATTACTGGCCTGGGATTTTAAGTTGTCAATTGAAATGACAGATAATTAAAGTTATTAAAAGATTTTGGAAGAAGTTGTTCCTTCCCGTTGATTAATTGTTATTTGATTAAATTACCCATGTTGATTAATTGTTATTAATATGACGAGGATATAAAGTGTTAAAATGTGAACGAAGTTGATAATATTTATTCCTGGTTTTTAATAAATTACCTATGATAATCATGCTTAGTGTCACACATGAGTATTCTGAATTGACCTTTAGCAAGTGTCTAATTTGACCTCTTGTCACTACCTCTCTAAGGTTAGGCGGGCGACTTACTGAGTACACATTGTTTTTGTACTCATGCTACACTTGATTTGCATTTTATTGCACAGGTATTTTCCTAGAAATGTGGAGGATTCGGAAACTTAGGCGAGCTGCATCATCCGGAGGCGATCCGTAGCTGACAGACTCTCCCACGTACTGTATTTATTTTCATTTTAAATGTCCTTGTCCAATTTGTATTTCTGTTGGTTCCAAACGCACACGCAAGTATACGTGGTCGTATCAAGTAATATAAGTTAAATCGAATGTCGAACCCACAGGGACTTGCGTAAACTACTTGCTGAATCACTCTAATTGTTATTTAATCGATCCAAAATAAAATCCAGGAATGTGACTAATTTCTACTACGATTCTATGAACTAACTAATTATCAAGTAACAAGAATATTGTTATGTGTATTCGGTAGAGACAAATATTCCAGGGTTGTGATCAATTCACCACTCGTATTGCATTCTAATTAACTCTCCTTTTCATATAATTCACTCATGGTTGCTAATTAATCGATAATTGTTCTCGTAGTCTTTTCCCAAAGTACTACTCGCCTATTCTCAATAGATTAATGCCTATATTCCTATGAAATTAATCTA